>WOVY01002612.1:0-36005 GCA_013436015.1 Rhipicephalus annulatus | reverse complement strand
TTTCGGCCAGTAAAAATCTTTCTTGAAGCCGGCAAAGAGTTTTCGCTGTGCCTAGATGGCCGGACGTTGGGTCATCATGCATAGCCTGCAAGAGGGAAACGCGAAGGCTCTTTGGAACCACGAGAAGAATTCGTAAGCCGGTCGTAGCATAGTTCTTTTTGTACACAAGTCCGTCGCGCATGCAGAAGCGAGTCGCCGATGGTCTTGACTCGATAGGAGGAGCTCCTGTATGGTGAAGGTCCCTTTGCTGCTGAATCTCAAAGGCATTGGTATCAGGAAATGGCAGGTCCAATGGCGCGATGTAGGTGTCGAAGTTGCCCGCGTCGCAGTTCGTCGATGGAAGCGGTAGTCGCGAAACAATCTGCATCAGCGTGACGACGGCCACTTTTATAGGAACTGTAAAGTCGTATTCCTGCAGACGGAGTGCCCAGCGCGTTAGTCGATTAGATGGGTCACGCAGATTGACCAGCGAGCAGAGCGAATGATGATCTGTCATGATGGTAAAGGGGCGGGCGTCCGTGCAGGTAGGACCGGAAGCGCTGCACCGCGAAGACTACGGCGATGCATTCTTGCTCTGTGACGGTATAGTTACGCTCGGACTTACTTAGAGAGCGACTTGCATACGCAACGCAGGTAACGATATAGTTGCGACTCTGACGAAGACAAGTCCTTCTGTCAGTATATATACGTTATACATGCATGCTTCAGCAATGACATTTTTTATCCTGTTATATGATTTCTGAGCACTTCAGGCGTGCACCTTCCTCATGCCCTTGTGTATGCCTCTAGAATTAGTGGTAGTTGCAGTATAGTGCCATGCCATGGTATATATGATGCAATGGTTGCATAGTAACAAAAATACTGACACTGACTATATATTTAAGTACCACAGTTCGGACGCTTCATTCTAGAAGAAGAAGTTCAATGGATGCTTACACTAATTACCCCGTGGACGGAAGCGGCCAGCATACAGGCTGCGAATCACTCTGTGGAACGCACACAGAGGGCTTTAGGCGTGAAACGTGCACAATCTCTGTCCCGGGGCAGCGTTGGTCGGTATATGGGCATGAACAGGTGTGACATAATATAGTACACATCGACACATTGGATGAAGTCCATTGAATGCTTAGAATATATATGTAAATGCTCTCGATGACATGTCAAAATCACGACGTTTTGAGCTGTCTCTCAAGATATATACCTCTATAGTCACCAAGGTCAGGTAACATCGGTATACATTTTCCCTGAATTAGGTGATGCTTACATATACTCTTGAAAGATCCCCACCATGCCATCAATTATAGGATGTATACGACAATAGCGTTGACGATATGAGCAAACATCTGGTGCATCTGACGAAACTCATTATTTTGTGCTTGTCCATTAAAATTTTCCAGCTGTATACTATATATACTTTTAAACAGGTTGTTCCTTAATCACAGATTTTTTTTCTTTAATTGAGCGATGGGACGCCCGAGCCCACCACTTTTTCTGCGTCATGTTTAAAAGATACATAACCGGGCTGTTTGCACATTTGTTTTTGGGTCAAAGCTCCTTAAGCCGTGGCTCGTGCGTCCGCATGTAGTAGTGGTAGGTATAGCCACCTCTCGTTTAGTCCTTGAAATGTCCGCTGGATGGCGGGGACTTTTGATTGATTGATATGTGGGGTTTAACGTTCCAAAGCCACCATATGGTTATGAGAGACGTTGTAGTGGAGGGCTCCGGAATTTCCACCTCCTGCGAGGTTCTTTAACGTGCACCCAAATCTGAGCACACGGGCCCACAGCATTTCCGCCTAAATCGGAAATGCAGCCGCCGCAGCCGGGATTCGATACCGCGACCTGCTGGTGAGCAGCCGAGTACCTTAGCCACTAGACCACCGCGGCGGAACGATGGCGGTACTTCTGTATGATGAATATATGATGAAAAGATGTAAGATGGTGCTACTTGGAGTGTTCACTAGATGGATAAATGGATGGACGGGCGCACGGAAGGACGGACGGACGGACGGGTGCATGGACGGACGGATGGGCGCACGGACGACCGCACGGATGGATGCACGAACCGACGGATGAACGCAAGGACGGTCGCACGGACGGACGCACGGACGGATGGAATCAAGAAATAATTAACGGGACGCTTCACCCCACTCATCATCCTTCCCTCCCTGAATATGCTGTGATTTTTAGTTTCTGAACAACATTGAAACGTCTCGCTTTATGCGAAGAAAATGGGAAATTTTTAGGGTTCGTTTGCCTTTGTTGTGCAAAAATTATTGAGAACTAATGAGTTATCATAAATGTTGCTTTTATGTGAACAGTCGTGGTGGTCGGCGTCCAATTTAGCGCCATGGGCTTGAAATAACATCAAAGGCACGCTCACACCGAAAGCGGAGCATTGAGCGGGCGAGCGGATTTTGAAAGCGCAGATGCACCTATAGGGTGCGCGACTGTTCAGGACCGATCGCGTTGCCTTCTGCCCGCTCTGCCGCGAGTGCGAAGTGATCCGCCAATCAAGCGTGAACGTGTCGCCACGTTGCGGCACTACGCAGTACTGCGCGCGCGCGTCTCGAATCCTGATTGGTGCCACAGCGGCCACGTTTTCACGCGGGCAAAGTCAATCCGGCAGCGATTACAGCAAGCGGTCGCGGATTCCCTGCTTTTGCGGATAGTCAGCGTCCACTTTCCGGATCCACCCTCGATGTGAACGCGCCTTAAAAGAAAGACAGGCGAGAGCGACGCATCTTTCTCTTGCGAGGAGCCGGGTAGGATAAAGTAAAAGCTCACCCCGGCCCTTCTACATGCACTCATTGCGGCTGCGAAGAAACCATCGCGCACCTTCTATGTGAGTGCACCCATTTCGACGCGCCAAGACAAGAACGGACTGCAGCTCTGGATAGACTGGATGATCGGCCTTTGTCGGAACATAAGATTCTGGGTCATTGGCCGAGTCCATCCTCAGCCCAGAAGACTTTGAAAGCTTTGCTGCACTTTTTGCGGACAACTGGCCTCAGAGACAGACTTTAGTGTCTTATAGTCTTTGATGTTGCCTTTCCTCTGTCGCTATTTTTTTGTGATTTCTCTCTCTCTTTGCAACATTTCTTTCTATCATCTTTTCCTCTCACCCCTTTCCCCAGCCCAGGGTAGCCAGGCGGTCTAAGAACTGGCTAACCTCCCTGTCTTTGCGCTTAAACTTTCCTCCTCCTCAGCCCTGCCTCTTTCGCGTATGTAGCACACGTGGCGTGAAGCAGAAATAAACCATGACCCCCAAAAACTTCGCGGTGATTTTCCGGATCGTGTCGCCTCTTAAGGCACGCACAGATAACGTGAGAGCAAATCAACATTTTTCATAAAGAAAAAAAAACGCCGCAAAATTGGGGTTAAAAACGACTCGTTCAACCGTCCACTCGTCTTCGCCAGAGCGAGGTGAGATCATGTGATCTTGTCTAGTGGCGGGCTTTGTGTTCAATCGAAAAAGGTTCGTCAGTTCGTAATCACCACTTTGATGATCGTTATAGCCATTGCCATCTTCCTAATGCGTCACCTGCTTTCTGGTTTGCGTCCTAGTCGTGTATTACGTATGTGTGTACAACGAAACCTCGGTGATACGAATCTTACGGGACCACCAAAAATATTTGTGTGATCCGAAATTCGTATCACCAGAAAGCATGAAACATTTGGCATGCGACAAAAGAAAACCGGTGTGCATTTTCATTGTTTTTTTTTCAGGGCCGCAGCAACGTTAAAAAACTGAATGATTGTCATTATAATTTTTAGATATTGACAATCATACCAACATTCGTAAACGTACAGCCCGTATCCACGTGTTTAATTAATGAACCAGGAGTCTTGTGACCCGCGACAGCAGTAGCCCCTTCCAAACTTTAGTGGGCTTTTTTGTGCGACAATTAAATACTGCGGCGAAAGTAACAGTTGAAGTGCCTTGACGCGATTTATCAAGATCACAGAATTTTAGAGCCGTGGTCATTTGTTACGATTTTGTTATCGTAGAGGTATTGAGGACGTTTTATTGGAGATTAACGGTCGTGCCTGCACAAGTGTGACCTCAAGAGTCGCACGCGCTGACGCTGAAAAGCCTGACTCATTGACATTGAATTAAAACCTTTTTTTTCATGTTCCATACTACATGAAGGATAGCGAGAGTAAAAGCTGCACTGACACGGCTTGACCAGCTCCCGCTACCTAAAATGACTGAGTCAGAAACGTTGGCATACAAATAAGATAACAAATGTATACTATACAGGAATACGATAATGTAAACAACTACAAAATCTAAACGTAAACAGGACACAACAGCTCCCATGAAGAGAAAAACAAAACATCCGATGCTTAAAAAGCTATGTATACATGCGTTACAAAAATGCGTAAGAGGTAAAACATACAAAAGGATAAACGAAATCATGATACAATTTATAAGATTAATGATGCAACATTTTTTTCGTGGTCATGTTTTCTATATTTACACCAATACTGCTTAAATAATTCAACATTCTGGGAATGTTGAATTATTCGTCAAGACCGCCCTTGCTTTATTTCGGTCCTCGACCACCTTTCATAGGATGTCTACTATACGAGGTGGGCACGGGTAAACACAGTACAGCGACAGCAGCCCGCGCCAACGCGCCAAGAATAAAAAGGCATGGTGTCAATGCCCTCTGTTATCTAAACGCGAAGGCATAAGGAGGCACAATAGAGCCTCAAAGATTCGCGCACACAATCTATAGGAGACCGTGACGCGTCTATGGAGGTTTATTCTGACCACAAGATCAGCATTTTTCTTGCACCGCGATTCCGACGATCGTGCCCGTGCTTGCGTTTCCGCGCTTGCACGTGCTTAGCGCGCGTTCTACGACAGCAGCGGACCTCTTTGTACCCGGGCGGTTGCGTATACGTTGGTATCAAACGTCGCGGGGTGGAAATCGGTTAGCAACAACCGTACTCCATTACATTGCAAGTCAGTGGTCAATTGGCCGCGGTACCAAAGATAAATTTGTACGAGCTGTGATCGCACCGCCAAGGTTTCACTGTATGTATTATTATTTATTATTATTTGATTTACATACACAGATAAACAAGGACACAGAGGAAAGAGGGAGAGAGCAAGCTGGCAACTGCCACCTGGAGGGGAACAACGCCTGCTCACTCTTTCGTGGAGAGGGAAGAAACTGAGGAAAAGAAAGATTAGAGGGGAGAAAGAGGAAAAAAAGATGAGGAAGGAAAAAAATAAATAAACGGGTGGGCAGGTCCGCTGTGTGCCTAAATGTAAGGAGAGCTCGGTGGGCCTGGTCGCGTCGGGAAGCACTACCGCTCGGAAAGAGGTAGACGTCTATAGGGTCGCGCACTCAAGTCCCAGGAATTTTTATATTCCTTAATCAGCAAAGACCGCTGCGTCGCAAATGTGGCACAGTGCACTACGAGATGCTCAAGTGTCTCGCAGGAGCCACAAGCTGCGCACAACGGGCTGTCCACACGCCCTTGACGGTGTAATCGTTCACGCACCAGCACAGAGTAGTTTGTACAACAGAGCTCGGGAACTACGAGGCAAGCCACGGCCACGGGGAGGGAAGGATCCATTCGCCACGCGCTCGCCTGGGTGCTGCTTTAGGAGGTGTCGGCGTATAAGCAGACGAGCGTTGTCCATCGTACATAGAATTCCCGGACAGTCACAGCCATCATGGTTGCATGACGAAGCAAGGTGATCCGCTTCTTCATCGCCCGCAATACCCACGTGTGAAGGTACCCACTGTGCAGCTAGGCATGGCAGCATCATGGAATATTCTGTCATGTATGTATGTATGTATGTATGTATGTATGTATGTATGTATGTATGTAGTATGTATGTATGTATGTATGTATGTATGTATGTATGTATGTATGTATGTATGTATGTATGTATGTATGTATGTATGTATGTATGTATGTATGTATGTATGTATGTATGTATGTATGTATGTATGTATGTATGTATGTATGTATGTAGTATGTATGTATGTATGTATGTATGTATGTATGTATGTATGTATGTATGTATGTATGTATGTATGTATGTATGTATGTATGTATGTATGTATGTATGTATGTATGTATGTATGTAGTATGTATGTATGTATGTATGTATTGTAACGACGAGAAATAAGAGACAACGCCTTTTCTGCAGGCCGGCTGTTCTTATTCTGCTTTCTCTTCTTCGTCTTCCTCTCTAGCCAGCGAGTCTGTGCCAGAGAGAGTTCCAGTTTCGGTTTTCGTCATTACACTCGGCCATGACTGCTAGCATTGTCGTTGGGCCAAACGACAATGTTCTGGTAGGTAAGGCTAGCTGCAGCAGTTGACAGTGCTTCAGGTGGGCGAGGTTGGCTACATCGTCGTGGTCGGTCTCGACCATGGTGCAACGTTTCCTGACAACTCGTAGAATGCAGTTCAGGTGGACGGCCCTGACTGTTCCGGCAAGGTCGCAGAGTAACCTGGAAACGCTGGTGTTTGTCCCACCGTCGCTGGTGGACTGAACTGCAGCGGGATGCTCTGCGAGGCAGCCATGATGACGTTTGGGCCATTTCTTGAAATGAGATGGGACGCAGCTCATGGTTGGGCATAAATACCACAGCAGAACTCCCAGACGTAGTCGAGCCGGTGGCTTCTGGCGAACTGTCATGTGCAAACATCGTATGCTGGGAGGAAACAGCAGGAGGGCTGGTCCTCGGCAAGTTCTCGATGGCAGTGGCCTCAGCGTAGCTAGGTATCTGGGCTTTCTCGAAGGAAACGTTCCTTGGTAGCCGAGTGTCTGCGTGGCTGAGCATGATCGTGGTCTGGTAGGGTTCAGTTGTGTCTAATACAATAGGATTGAGTGCCTCGATGTCCTCAGACGACGAGCGCGAGGGCCGTATCTCCGGACGAAGGTCTGGTGGCGGTATTTTCAGGTCGAATACCGATGCAGAGTCCGGGACCTGTAGTGTA
This sequence comes from Rhipicephalus annulatus, assembly GCA_013436015.1. Taxonomy (NCBI): domain Eukaryota; kingdom Metazoa; phylum Arthropoda; class Arachnida; order Ixodida; family Ixodidae; genus Rhipicephalus; species Rhipicephalus annulatus. The sequence continues at coordinate 29,034 of WOVY01002612.1, read as the reverse complement.
GGATTCCAGCCACTTCGGTCAGGGTTAGCAGCAGGGAACTCCTGGCAGCATTCCGTTGACGAGCTGCAACGAACGATTGCAGCCTCGAGGCGGGGCGCTGCCTGGGCTCCATCCTCGGCCTCGGGGAAGATCGAGCTGGACTTGCTGGAGTCACAGGAAATCCGTCCGAAAGCGGCAATCAGGGCTGCACTCCATTCTGCCCAGGACTGCTGCCCGACGCCTTCGTACCTGTGCCATGCTGCGGCAGCATCCCGCAGGCGATCTATGGCCATGTCCCACTTCTGCTCTTCAGTCGTTCCGAGAGCGTTGACGGTTGCCACCCATTCCTCGGCGTCGTCCTGGAAGCCGCGAAATTCCGGTAGCGCGAAGGAAATCGGCGATGGCGGGACGGCGGGCAGAACTCCGAAATGTGCCCCCGCCAAGCAGTTCACTTGCTCCGATACCTCCGCGAGAGAACGCCGGAGATTGCGACGGTTCTCGGGCGAGCTTACCTCGAAGTTTTGCGCGGCGGCCGCAGCCAACATGGCATTGAGTGCGCACAATGTTGGCAAGATGGCAGGACATAGCTTGGAGCTCGACGCTATGAGGGCGTTGGTCGTGACGCGGAGTTGCGCGATGGTATGCTGCAGCTCCGCTGCGCTGTCGTGTGATCCGCACGAAGAGCCAAGGCCCGCCTCTGCGGAGGATACAGTGACTGCGGTACTCGAGGTGGTACAATTCCTGACCAAGGACGCGTGGACGGCGTCCCTTGGAAATCCAGCTGTGGTCGGATTCGTGGACATGGGTTCCAGGGCGCTGGAAGCGTCAACGACGTTCCCAGACAAGCGGAACCCGTGTGATGAGTTGTGACCTGGTACTGTGGCGTAGATGAAGCGGTGTTGCGCCGCCGGGTAGGCCTCGACGCCGTACACGGTGGGTGCTTGAAGCGCCGACAGGTTGCCAGGTATGGAGGAGGCATGTACGCCATCCCTAGGTGAGAGAGGCCCGTGCGCATGGTTGCCGTGACGTGTCGCGCCCCTGGGCAAGTTCTCCGAAACCACAACGGAGGCCTGGACGCCATCCGTCGGTGCTGGGATCGATGCTGGCCGCGACGGACGCCTTGCGGGTTCCATCAGCGAAGAAGCGTGACGGCGTTCCTTATCGTGAACTGGTACCGGGAACGGGTGCTGGAGCCGCCGAGGAGGCCTTGACGCCGTCCTCAAGCGACGCTTACCGCGGCTACACGTCGGCGGGTATCCTGGGTGACGAAGCCGGGACGTAAGACGTCTTCATCCTGTCGACTGCGCCATTGTAACGACGAGAAATAAGAGACAACGCCTTTTCTGCAGGCCGGCTGTTCTTATTCTGCTTTCTCTTCTTCGTCTTCCTCTCTAGCCAGCGAGTCTGTGCCAGAGAGAGTTCCAGTTTCGGTTTTCGTCATTACAGTATGTATGTATGTATGTATGTATGTATGTATGTATGTATGTATGTATGTATGTATGTATGTAAGTGCATGCGTGTGCGCGCACGCGTGTCTAGAGACTGACATGCATGCACCTTAGTGTATACATATTTTCTCTTCCTGAGCCACGTTCTTCGGCCTTCAGAGCGTAAGAGATGACGCTAAATCCCCCGAAAATTTCCAAAGTTGACACGAGCGTCACCGCATCACAGCTGCGCGGCGTCATGTGAAGCGCGAGATCGGCGTATATCCGACGCCGCGAGGCGATAATTGAATGGAGAGACGGTCCTCTTCATCCTTTTTGCAAAAAAAAAAAAACGAGATTGACTAGAGGCACATTTAATATTTCTTTCTGTGCAGCACAAGTCCTTCAGCTTTTCCCGTCACCTCCTTCTTTAGCTTTATATAACCCAAAGTTGTCTTTTATTCCTGTTCTTCTTGTCATTCATTCCTAACTCGCACGATGCGGCGCACGAGACGAACGTCGCCCCCCCCCCCCCAAAAAAAAAACAAAAAAAAACACGTGCGCTCTTCTGAAGCGCGTAGACCTTTCGATGAAGCGCGTAGACCTTTCGTTCAGGAATCAGAGCCTATATATTTCTTCGCCGCGAGGTGCATGTTGTATACGTTCTCGAGTTGAATAACCGCGCCTTGGGCGCGGCGCCAAAGAGTCGATGTAAGAAGCAACAGGGGCCGCCAAAGGAAACGCCGACACAAAGAATGTCGTTGCGTTGAGGGCGGCCTCGTCCTCCGAGTTTAGTCTATACGCCTCGTGGACACTCCCGGCTGTGACTCCGTATCGCATGCATGACAAGTTGTCGGAGCATTGAGTATACGAGAAGGATAAGTGACGAGCAGCATTATCCTCTGCCACGAGCTGAAGCGTGTGCCGTGGCCCCCCCTCCGAACGTGCGTGCCTGTGTATAAGCCATCTGTCCGAGTTGTGAAACGCGTGCCTTTCTCGACGGACGCACAATGTGCGGAGATGGACTTATGGCACCGAGGGCAGCGCTCTTTCTTGACTGCTTCAAACGCTTTTTAACTGCGAGGCCGTTCATGCACACTTTCGTGCGAACTTACGTTACGTGCGGTCACTTGGAAACACGCGCGCTAAGACCCCATAAAGGAGTTGAAAGTACGAAGTTAACCCAATCAACGTCTATCTATGTCACCCATTATATTCGAAATTTCAACGACACATGTATACAGTAATCACACGCAATAGTAAAACGTAACTGCGCTATCTGGCGACGCACAAGGACCAAGAAAAAAAATGGGAAAAGCATGGACATAAATGTAGACGTATTAATAGAAAATAGGTTGATGTAACACTTGATCAATAGGCACCGAGAAGAACATGTGCCTTTCTCAAGCTATTTCAACGGAGCGAGCAATAGGCGATGTAATCAAAGGACACAATTTTTGACTGTTTGTGCACATTCTAGTTCGCGCCACCTTCGCGTTGTTTCATGACGCAGTTGACCCACAAGGGGAGAAACTGCGTGGCCCCTACACGCTCTGCCGACATGCTAAACGGCCCGCTGCGGATTTTTTTTTACGTAGCCATCGAATGGCTACATTGAAGCAGTTTATTATCTCACGAATCGACCCCCGCCCACCCCCACAAAAATTTTCATAATCCAAAAAGTACGAGCGGAGTGGAAGATTTGTCGCACACTGTAATTTCTTTCTATTTTCTCTGGTTCCAACGCACGCACTGTAAGCTAAGCACGGAGGAACGGCAAGAAAGTAATTACGTCACACGAGCGTAATGACATTGAGCGTTTTTTTTTTCTTTCCTCGAACATGCGGCTTACTTTTGGTGTGATCGCGGGAGAGGGCATGTGGCGGCCTCCTGCGGCGACCTCGGCAACTATGCAGCTCACGATGCTCAAATCAGCCCCTGGCCGTGATTGGGGGTATGTGGTGCGGTCATTTGGGTGTATGACACCGTTTCTAGAAAGAAGAAGGAATGATTTCTAGCTATATTGGGGAATTATTTGTAAATTAAGGACCACGCGCTGTGCTATAGTATTTCGCTCGCGTGTTCTGAGGAGCCTCGGACACCAATCGGTAGCGTTTTTTGACCGTGCGTGTTGCAGGGCCTCTTTGAGTGTTTCAGGCCCCCTTAAGGTCGCGTGGTCAAAACGTTCTCGAAGCTGTAGGCAACGTCATCGCTGATGTCCTCATTCAAGCTTGCAAGCTGATTTTATCAATTTCCGATCCCCGTGTTGGTTAAGTGCAGTTGCCCCGACACGGTGGTCTAGTGGCTAAGGTACTCGGCTGCTGACCCGCAGGTCGCGGGATCAAATCCCGGCTGTGGCGGCTGCATTTCCAATGGAGGCGGAAATGTTGTAGGCCCGTGTGCTCACATTTGGGTGCACGTTAAAGAACCCCAGGTGGTCGAAATTTCCGGTCGAAACCACTATAATCATATAGTGGTGTTAGGACGTTAAACCCCACATATCAATCAATCAATCAATCAATCAATCAATCAATCAATCAAGTGCACTTACAGTGCGCCCGAAGGCACGTATAAGCCTATATTTTCGTTGCAGCCAGTGAAAAACCATGTGAAAACCGCACTTGCTCTTTGTCTTTATTTTATAGTTGTTGCTACCGGCATGCATCAGCAACGTAAGCTACAGGTGTCAGCTACGGGGATGTGAATAGGGAGGAGGTGTCTACATTTTTAAAACGTGGCCAAGAGGCGTCGCCCCCCCCCCCCCCGCCCTTTTGGATCTTGAGTAAACAGATTTCCAAATTTTTATGTCGCAACAATGATTTATTCGGTGCATATACTCTAACTCAAGTTATATATAGGACGTCACTGCCACCGCTCCTGAGCAAATTGGAAACGCGCACGTTTGTGGCGGCAAGCAGACAACGCGCGCATTACAGGTGCACCCATATACCTATATACGATTCTTTCTTCGGTGGTCCTTTTGTCCCGCTCGGGTGTGCGTATACTCGTGAAACTGCTCATGTGCGTGCCCTGCAGAGCTGCGTCTTCGTTCGTCGCCGCTCCGGCATCGCGCGAGACACCGCTTCTTCGGCAGCTTGCATTGTGACGCCGCAACGACGTGTAGCATGTCGCGGAAGAAAGGAGCGATCAATCTCTCGCGTTTCAAAAGCGCCTTTTTCGGCTCCATTATTCTCCGTGGCGTGCACATGCCCGCGATTTCGGTGGTCTCAAACACGTCCGCGCTGCCTCAGCATGTGCACCCACGCGAACAGCGTGCATCTGTGACAGTATATTATAACGACGTCTTTTCTTGTCGTCATTGCTTTTCGGAAAGCCTACACCTTCCCTCTACGTATTATTTTTCTTTAGCACTCTTACGTTAAACGTAATATTTTTCAAAATTTTTTTTTCGAAGCCGTCAGTCCTTGGTTGTCCGAAATCGAGAAACACCCGCCAGTAGTGGAACGTTTGTCAACTTCGTCAATAAAACATCCCTTTCGAGATCGTTCCAAATTTATGTATACTCACGTATAGCGTAAGCGCGCACAAAGGTGCGAGAAGCCGAGACTTTTTTTGTTGCGCAAAAGTGCTCCTATATACAAAAAAATAGTTCCATCCTCTTATATTTGCGTTTTTTTCTCTCTTTATCGCTCCTTCATTATTATTTTTTACGTCGCATGATCGAAACATTTTCGTATAAAAAAAAACATTTGCGTATACGACCCTTGTTCTAGGAATCTACGCTTGAACTGTGATATAGGCTCCGCGTTTGCCTGAATAGCGCGGGTTCAAACACTTTTTTTTTCTTTTTCTTTTTCGCCCCTTCACGTCTTCGGTGATTTCGTGCTCGCTCCCGAAACTGTGCAAGACGCAGCGACCTTTGTCGCGGACTGCTGTTAAAATGACAAGCGCGCGGAAGTAAATTATACGGCTCAAGTATACGCTGTCACGTGGTGCTCGTGGCAGCCAACGACTGCGCCAAAGGGCTCATAGAAATGAGAGCGATAGAAAGAGAGAGAAAGATAAAAAACACGGTGGCAATTGTCGATCACGAACACCATGGTAGGTAGCTACGCAACTCGCAGACAGCCGCGCCGAACCTGCGCGCTAGCTCAACGGGCGGCCTCTGTGCAGAATTCGCGCGAAACCCCCCTTGCTTCTATGCGGCAATCATTGCGGGTTATTTACCGCGCGGTCATGCGAATGTGCGCGCCGTTTATGAAGCGTGATATATGGCGTTCTCCCGCTTGTATAGCACAGGCCTTTAGCTGCACGCACGACGGTCGCGATTCAGCGCGTGTGAAGAGGTTATGGTTTTTTAAATGGGCTGTAGCTATATCGCGATACAGGAGCTGTAATTCAATGTGAAGCACTTGTTAAACGACGCGCGTACGCCCTGCCGCTTGTTCTTTGCCGACGTGTTAATTAGAAGAAGTGGAAGAGGTTTAATTCGAACGAGAGACTCTGGAGAGATAATTTACTGGAGGGAGTGGCGATGACACTATACGCATGCCTTTACTGAGGATGGAGAAGAAGGAAAATGAATGTAGCGGTTCAGTATATAGCAGCACCGAACCGCAGAAACGAAACGTAATAGAGAAATACATATGCGTGTAATACGCAAGACTTTAAAGAATTAACCTCGCCCAAGTACGCCACTGTATCCGGTCCCCCATTCGGCTCTTGTGAGCTGCTTGTGCATTTCTGTTCGTGGAAAAGGAAGAGTGGGGGAGGGGTGCGACATAAACGTGTGATGTTGATTGCCAGGAAAAAAAAGGTATACCCTGCTCCTACGTCTATCATCATCATCATCACTCTCACTACGCCCTGCAGCAGGGCAAAGGCCTTTCCCATGTTCCACTAATCAACCCGGGCCAGTGCTTCCTGCCGCCACGTTATACCTGCAAAATTTTGCATCTCATCTGCATGCCCTCCTAACTGTCTGCCTACCTCTCGCGCGTTCGTCTTCTCTGGGAACTCAGTCAGTTACCCTTAATGACCAGCGGTCATTAATAAATAACTGCCCGTTTCCATACCCCGCCACATTTTCACCCGCTTCCGATCCGGATGGCTCGTTGTGTATGCGTATATACATTACTCAGGGGCGCACACTTCACCGACTCCCCAAATATTTCCATCGTGTACTGGTAGTAATAGTATAGCGGCATGAAAGCGACGGACCGAGTATAAGGACCAGCAGCAGTCATGTGATTTATACAGTAAGACACGTGGCAGGAGCAGGTGCGACAGTTCCGCAATGTATAGAGGCGTGTACATAGAGCAACGAATGTCACTATAGCTGGTGGTCATTCATGATTGTTTTGTGCTCAGTATTGTGAGCATTATGCTGACGAAAGTACCGTTAAACGAACACAGAAACAAACAGAAAGTGCGCTTACGTGGCGCGATGTACGTCGTCCTACTGCTTTTGTGTGTGTGTGCTTGTTCGTTGCTGATTCCATTAGTGGAATACAAACATGTCGGGTCTCTAAACATATACGTACCCGGAGAACCAATGCTATGCGGGCTATACACCGCATCATTGCAGGGATGGCGGAAGGCGGGGGGGGGGGGTAGAGTTACGTAACCTGTATAAATATGTTCACGTATACATACATACTCGCGTGCGCGCAGTGATTGGATAAACGCGGCAAACTGTGATACAAAGCGTCAAACCAGTCAGTGTTAGCGCCTATTTAGCGTATAAGGCCTCGTCGAGGAATACTTGTGCCATAGATCAGATGCGAGACGACGAAGCAGGACGAGTAATCGATCGCAAGACCCAAACGCGGACTGCGGCTGACGGTGGCTGAGCTACGTGTATGCATGTTTTCGTCGTTAATCACACATTTGGAAGTCGTATTACCCCAAGGAGACGTGGTTATAGAGCGACTCGGCAGGGGATCCCGAATGAAGGCGCGACACGCTGTGTTCGTCGCGGTGTCGATTCCCGCTGAAACACGGAAGAAGAGGAGTATTGCGTGGCTCATCTTTAGCCTTGTTGGTGGAGTGATTATATGCGGTGCTCATCTACGGCTCTGAAGGTCGCGGGTTCGATCCCAGGCCTCGCTGGTCGCATCTTGATGGAGGGGAAACGTAAGAGGCCCACGCGCTTCGATTGAGGTGCACCCTAATTAACACCAGGTGGTGGAAATTTCCGAAGCGCTCCGCTATAAGGCGTCTCTGATAATCACATCGTGGTTTTCGCACGCAAAACTTCAGGTATTATTATTATTATGCGTGGCTTGTCAAGCAAGTCCTGCATGCGTATGCCACCTGCAGGGTTGCGACGTTTATTACGTGAGCTATTCATTATAACGAATTCTACGATAATAATAACTTTCACCCAACCAGGTTTATTATTATATCATTCGTGAAAGCCATTCTTGGTAACACATAGCTCCTTAATTAGCACCAATGCACAAGTAAATTAATAATTAGTTATTTCAGCACACAAGCTGCGAGTGCGAAACTTGAGAACGTATATATTATTGTGGTCGTGGCTGTTTCGCGAGCTTCTTTTCACGTGTAGCTGCTTTGAGTCATCAGCATGGTCCTTGGCAGGATTTCCGCTTGGGGGATGCAAACCGGCGTTGCAAAGTGGAAGAGGTAGAGAGTGCTGGTCTAGTTTGTGTGTGGGGGGGGGGGGGGGGAGGGGGGGACAGGTGCTGGCGTGGCAGGTGTTGAGGAGGCCGTCTGCCCCTTTTCCGATTCCGCCGACGCCCATGGTCACATGTTGCACGATGTGACACGGTTTATATCTCCTTTAAAGAAAGGCCCCGGAACCAGCAGCACAATAGCTCGACACCGGAGCTGCATTTCAGGACATTAGGCCGGCCCGGGCCAGAAGGGTTGCCGGTGCACAAAAGTGTGCGACCATCTGTAGAGCGGCCCGAAGGCACATCGTCGTCCAGCTTCCAGCTCAACCACCACACCCCTTCACACGATTCTTTCATGAAAGTAAGGTTGTTTACGTACTTATACCTTGCGATGGCCGAGTGAATTGGGTGCTTTGCGTAAGTGCCCAAGCACAGTGCCCCGAGGCACCATATCTACAGCAGCGTGCTGCGAACTTACTGCAAACAGTATCGAGCTCCCGTGTGTCATGACCCCTTGCGTCCTATTCACGTATAACAGCTATATTTTATACGTGCACACCTGTGACTCTTGAGGAAGACGGGCTTCCGGGAATACCTGCTTTGTGGTGCAGTCACGTAAACGCAATTTTGAATCCGCTGCTTTTCCACTGCCTCAGATATATATATATATATATATATATATATATATATATATATATATATATATATATATATATATATATATATATATATATATATATCTATATATATATATATATATATATATATATATATATATATATATATATATATATATGTAATGATAGCTATTGAACAACGCCCCGCCGCGGTGGTCTAGTGGCTAAGGTACTCGGCTGCTGACCCGCAGGTCGCGGGTTCGAATCCCGGCTGTGGCGGCTGCATTTCCGATGAAGGCGGAAATGTTGTAGGCCCGTGTGCTCAGATTTGGGCGCACGTTAAAGAACCCCAGGTGGTCGAAATTTCCCGAGCCCTCCACTACGGCGTCTCTCATAATCATATGGTGGTTTTGGGACGTTAAACCCCACATATAAATCAAGCTATCGAGCAACAAATACCATAATTATGTTGTTAGACGCATTGCTAACATGATTCAATAAAGCTTCCTGCTGGGCGAGTCGGTTCTTACTTGGCAGGTTATATGGTTACCATACTTGGTAGGTAAATATGCATGGTAACACGGATGAGATCAAACAGTTTGCTCTCCTCTGTGTCTGCCTTGTCCTTGTGTTCTAACTGCGCAACTATGCTTACCTACCAAGAATGCTAACACGAAAGGCATGTAGCCCTTAATGGACAGTTTGCAATAATCTGCAAGGCGGCTTTTCTGTAAAGCTTGTTTTCCCGACCAAAAGCTCTCGCTCACAGACTGCTTTTCTCGCTCATTGTGTTGTACTCGCATGCTCGCGTGGCTTCGCTGGAATGCGGAGAGGTAAACGCACAATGAGCGAGAAAATCAGTCTGTGAACGAGAGTTTTTTTGGTTGGAAAACAACCTTTGCAGAAAAGCCGCCTTGCAGACTGACGCAGGCGGTGCCATGTAGCCGTGCTCCGAAGCTGTCGCACTGCGATAAAACTGCGACGCAGTTCGGTCTGTCAGTAGTGATGAAACAACGAAGGCGTCTTCACGCTCTGCGACGCTGACGTAAACGCTTGCGACGTCACCGCCTCATCCGCCATTTCGACCTTCCGCTGCGCCGCCTACAGTCGCTAAATGGCCGCTAAATGAACAACAGCGATCGCGAGAAGCTAAGCTTTCTAGTTGCTAAGGTACTCGGCTGCTGACCCGCAGGTCGCGTGTTCGAATCCCGGCTGCGGCGGCTGCATTTCCGATGGAGGCGGAAATGTCGTAGGCCCGTGTGCTCAGATTTGGGTGGACGTTAAAGAACCCCAGGTGGTCGAAATTTCCGGAGCCCTCCACTACGGCGTCTCTCATGATCATATGGTGGTTTTGGGACGTTAAACCTCACAAATAAACCAATCAATCAATCAATCAATCAATCAATCATTCAATCAATCAATCAATCGAGAAGCTAAGGTTGTCGGTATATATTCTGCAAGACTGCCATGCGTGATGCCGCTCATGTAACACCTCTGAGGACATAGAGTAACTGCACCCTAATTCGATTTTAAGGCCTTTCATCACTTTTTTTATCAGGAAGGAATAGACGAAAGATTGGGGGGGGGGGTGCAGCCACATTGCGAAGCCACGCGTATATACGCGACACGAAAGCGTCGGTTTCTCAGCGCCGAAATCGCTGTAAAACTGTCCTAAACGAAAAGGCCGCTAACAAGGCCGAGTCGACGCAAACGACATCGCTTTCCCGCACGTTGTTCAGTTGTCCCCCTCCTGCTCGCACCTTTAGCGCGGGCGCATCGGCGGCGGGGCCTTTGACGCGGCAGAGGCGCCCTGAATCGCGGCGCGACGCTCGTTAGTCGCCCATTGAGACGGGCAGACACGCGACGTCGCAAACGGCGCGCTTACACGCGTCGCCACACGACGGCGACAAGCTGCACTTGACGGGGGGTGCATGCGTATAACAAAACGCCGTGCCAATAGCGTGCAGCATTAGCGACAAAATCAGCACTTGACGGGGGGGTGCATGCGTATACCAAAACGCGGTGCCAATAGCGTGCAGCATTAGCGACAAAATCAGCACTTGACGGGGGTGTGTGCATGCGTAACCTACGCCTTTTCTATTTAGATGCCTGCCGCGTGAGAACAAAAACAGCTGCCACACCCTTTCCCTCTTTCAGTTTAGATTACTGTCGGTCTTTATAGCGTCGCCTGTGGCGGACGGTGCAACAACGCGACATTTTGCATAGCCTCCGAAATAGTCGTGTATAGTTGCAGATCTCGAATAACTCTCGACTGCCGCGCCCCTATAGGAACCAAAAGTAAAAAAAAAATTGCCCGCAGCTTCCCTCGGGGGAACACTGAGGAGGATGCGGAGCATATAATTGGTTAACGGGGTGTTAAAGTGCGACTTACTTGGGTCGATGGCTAAATTGGTTAACGTGGTTGTGAAATGGGGTGTTAAATTGCGACTTACTTGGGTCGATGGCTAAATTGGTTAACGTGGTTGTAGGAGGGGGTGTTAAATGAGTGAACACGTACACACGTATGCGAAAGGGCGGCGCTGGTCGAAGGGACGTCGATCATTGTGTTTGTGGATTCGTTGGCATTCATTTCACGGCGACTTCGGACGTCGACGCGCCGTACAAACCAACGGACGAGCGGCAACTGAGCGAGCGAGCGCCGACCTTGAGTATATATACAGCGCGACGGCGCATGCGCTGTCAGCTGTCGAATGTTCTCGAAGGAGAAGCGCGTGCGCGGCACAGATGGCGACGGCGCGACGGCGCATGCGCTGTCAGCTTTCGAATGTTCTCGAAGGAGAAGCGCGCGCAGCACAGATGGTGGGCGACGGCGCGACGGCGCATGCGCGCGCGTCAGCTGTCGAATGTTTGAGAAGCGGTGTGGACGGCGCACTACAAGGCGCGAGTATAAGATGCTTCCGCATCTGAAACGCCGTGATAATAGTGTCGGTCGCGAGCGCCACTGCGCTGCGCTTGCTCGAAACTGAAGGCAGGGCGACTCCACTGGCAACACGAGCCATTCGTCAGGCATCTTAGTAAAGGAGACGTTGGCGTAACAAAACGCGGTGCCAATAGCGTGCAGCATTAGCGACAAAATCAGATCTGTGTGGTGGACTCGGGGGCTGAAGGGTGCACGGAGGGGGGATGTCAAAGTCTATCAAAATTGTCAAAAACTGGAGTTGACATAGCCCTGTACTTTAAACAGCGACAGTGTTGGTCTGACAGAGTAATGCGGTGGTATCAACTTTTTATTTGTGTGAAAAACCACCTGTGTAGTGCCTTAGAATGGTCCCACGTGGGAAGCGACTATTCGGCCCAGGAAACGATGGCTAAAGTATGGAACACACTTTTAGATCTAAGTGAGAAGGCGAGAAGTCCGCCCATGTTTACTTTTACTCAGTCAAACCTGTCCTGTCACTGTTTAAAGAACGTTGTTCTGGCCACGCAGAATTTTCACAATAATGGCGGGTGAATAGGGACGTGATCTGTTGCATTTCAAGATTTTATAACCCCTTATTATTGCTTATTATTTTCCCCTTGGCGAAAAAAAAAGCATTTGTCCCCCCCCCCCCCCCCCCCCTTGTTAACTGTATATAGGCCACACCAGCCCCCGAGACAAAATCCTGTCGACACCCACGCCCTGTGAAGTGCTTTCTACTATATAGCCCACCCCACTCGGTCCCTCTTCCAAAAAAAAGGAAAAAAAAGTATGCATGCACCAAGGCTCACTAATTACGAGACTTTGCGCGAATATAACACAGAGACCGCTGTAATGTGAAACAATTGGGAAAAGATGGCGTTTACATTCATCCCGCTGATACACATTGTAAACTCTATACAACGCTGCACATTGCTTAGCGAGGCCGAGAGTGATTGCGTATAAATTTGCCTTTTGCTCTCTCACAGTAGTCTTGCCCTTTTCGATGACAATAGATCGCAAATCTTCACCGACTCAAGGTCAGCGGTCTAAGCTTTCGCCTCTGGTTCCGTCTGTACTGAAGTATTCAAACTACTTGAAAATAGGACACTTTGTCCACATACCATTACCTGGTTTCCTGCACATTTCGAACCCCTACTGGACTCTCTAGTAAACCTAAATGACACTGCTCATTCCCGGGCGCGCGCACTAACCCTCCGCGCTGGGGAGGACGTAGGCCCGCAGGTTGGCAGTGAGATTTTCAGGGACGCTTCACTTAGATTCTGTGAAATGGCTAAGCACTACCAACTGAGTAGGCGGTCATTTGCTCCACCACACAACAGGTTGTCTAGACGTCAAGCCATCACGTTTGGAATGCTCCAGACCAGGTCCTATCCAAGCCTATTTTTCCTCGGCATAGTCTCCTCAGAGGCTTTTAACTCTACTTGTCCTGATTGTGGTGAGGTTAGTGACTTAGCACATATGCTCTGGCAGGGCCCCTCGTTACGGGGCCCAAGTCGGCTCACAGAAGAAGATTGGGTCTCTGCCTTACGAAGTTCAGAGTTTCTCCCACAACTACTGGCTGTCCAGAGAGCCCACGACGCGGCGGTGAGGCTATGGGTTTCCGCGTTCCTACGTGGGAGCTTCCCGTGACGTTGCTCTAAAGGAGCAGCGTTTCTCAGGACCTAATAAAGTTCTTTGTCCGTCCGTCCGTCCGTCCGTCCGTCCGTCCGCCCGCCCGCCCGCCTGTCTGTCTGTCTGTCTGTCTGTCTGTCTGTCTGTCTGTCTGTCTGTCTGTCTGTCTGTCTGTCTGTCTGTCTGTCTGTCTGTCTGTCCGTCCGTCCGTCCGTCTGTCTGTCTGTCTGTCTGTCTGTCTGTCTGTCTGTCCTTCCGTCCATCTGTCTGTCTGTCTGTCTGTCTGTCTGTCTGTCTGTCTGCCTGTCTGTCTGTCTGTCTGTCACTTGGAAGCCGGCCGTCCGCCTTGTTACCGCCATCACACGATCCGGGGTAGCTACATAGAGTCACGTCAAATAAAACGGCGTTAACGAAGCTAGGGAGGTCTTCATGTGCGCGCAGGCTCCAACGGAGCCGGCGCGCACATGAATGGTATATACTTCTAAATGCAGTGCGCTCGTGGCGACGTGCGCGTGCACGCGGACCTCCTTTCGCGCATGAGTGTGCCACACCGTGAGAGCCGTGACAGGCGGATGGTTTGCTTATACGCCATGTGGGAACGTGCGTCACACAGTGTTTCGGGGGGAGGAGGACGGGTGTGTCGAAGCATCTCTTATACGTGCCGCTTTTTGTTCTCTCGTTCCGTACGTCTGTATCTCTTTTTCTTGCTTCTCGGCAAATCTATGTATTCTTTCTTCATTTCTTTCTGCTTTCGTTTGTCGACTGTTGTCGTCGAGCGCTTGTCGACCACGACAAACAGGTTACCCCGGCGGGTCACGCGGGTTCGTCGGATGAAGCGACGGCTTCGATGCGAGCCGACTGGAGCCGCTCGGAGTGCCGACGTGGTTTATAACTTTCTTTACTATCGGCCGTTGCGATGGTACGCGGATTACGGTGCTTCGCGGCCGATCCTCATGTCGCGGGTTTGATTCTCATAGCGGTGGTCGCATTTCTATAGAGACTATAACTACTGAAGGCTCGTGTGCTTAGATTTAGGTTCACGCGAGTGAATCCGAAGTGATCAAAATTTTATTTTATTTATTTATTGCATACTGCCAGCCACCTCTTGGTGGCAAAGGCAGCAGTGATACAAACTTTCATACTTGCAGCCACTTATAACACTACACTTCTCGGCGCAGAAATAAAATCAATCAAACCAATGTTCCCCATTAAACCTAATAAAATTAAACCAATGTTCCCCATTATGGCGTACTTCATAATGATATCGAAGTTTTAGCTTGCAGTTTACCGAAATTATTACTATTACCGATTACTATAATGTTTACTGCTTTCACTGGAACTCCTGCGTTGTGCAGTTTTTTGCCTCCTCGCATATTTAGTGTGGATTGCGTAAGGCCGCGTCAAAATTAAAAAAAACACGTCAACCAAAATCCACTTCTGTTCCTCAAACAGGCGCTGCTGATCATCCAGGGTGATCTTTTGAAGCAGGGACATTGTGATCACGTGTCGCGTTACGCTGACCACGCTGGTTTCGAGTGGATAGGTGGCGCCACTGCCGAAGCACGAGATCTCTGACGTCACGGATGAGGCACGGTATTTTCACTTCGATGTTTGAATGGCAGGAGCCCTCGGATGTAACTTTCAGATGCATGTCATGCATGCCAATATAACCAGAAAGACACCTTAATTGGGTTCCTCGAAAAGGTCAGCTGTTGCTTATTCTGTATATAGTTGTGGGAGTGATGACCGCTTTATCGTAGAATGACCTACTTAAGGTTAACAATGGGATAAAAAAAACCTGACAACGAGTAGAAAACACCAGGGAAAGCGCTCTTTGCATCAGTATTTCTGTATTTTCTTTTTATTGTTTTTAACGTTTCCCTCGGCTATATATAGGAACATTCTTGTTTATAAAATTTATTTTGGAAGTCAGGGCTTAGTCCATGTGTTTCCTGTTCGTGGCCGTATTTCTTTCGCGCTGTTTACCTTCAAGTGTGCGCAACTAAATAGCCCAGTCAGCTACATCATTATCTATAGAATGACAGAATGACGAGCTATAGTTTGCACTCGTATTAAAGAGACAGGGTTTTGCTAACAAGGACACCAGGAAAGAGTCAGGACTCCACAAACGCAGACTAACCACAGAAAAAAAATAAAGTCGCACAGTGGCGAAAAACAAGGTAGACACCCAACACTCATCTTTGCATGCATGCGCAGCCAAGAAGTAAGCTTACAAATACGGCAGGCGGGGTGGTGTACGTTATGATAGATAACTATATTCATTTGGTTCTTCTTTATACAAGTCAATCAACGATTGGCTCGCGCATATACTAGCTACCACTATTATTAATATGCCAGGCCTCAACCGTTAGACGCGTTTCTTCATTCTCGTGCCCGTACGAAACTGCTCATTCACATAATAATAATTTTGTTTGGGGTTTTACATGCCAAAACTACAATATGACTATATGAGGAACACCGTATATAGAGGGCCCCTGGAAACTTCGACCATCTGGTGCTCTTTAATGTGCGCTGACATCACACGGTTATAAACGGGCCTCCGCCATTTTGTTTCCATTGAAATTCGACCGCAGTGGCTGGGATTGCCAAAGTTCGACCTTCCGGTGAGCAGCCGAGCATGTAAAACCACTACACCACTGCGGTGGACTGCGCACTCATCTGATTTCGGCGTTCACTTACACTTCCCAACAATGTATAGCCCCTCCGCTTAGTAATCCATATATACCCCATTAACATCTGGTGAAAACAGCGAACCATCTACCTTTACGTACAGGTGACCCCATGTAAACGGGAGCTTATTTACATACCACGCCCTCAAGGTGCAATAAGGAAACTTGTATTACATTTCAGGAAACAAGTGTATGTCCGCTTTCCGTCTGTTATCCACTCATTCCACGTCTTCCCGGCGACACTTATCTTAACCATGGCTTGTCGGCTGCTGTAAAGACATCGTTATTGCCTTATCTACCTCTCACTTTTTTTTGAGATACACAATGAATTCGAGGAATACCGACGATACGCTTGTTACGATTGCTTGCGTCTTCATTTTGTAGCCTTTAGTAAGCAAAGGCACGTGAAATGAAAAAAAAAAAAACTGCTTATGAGACTCATATGGGCGTTGTAATACATTCAGATGACCTGGAGAACTGCGTACCTCGGGGCACACTATTTCGCCCGAATCTCGACTATTGCCACGGATAATAATATTGTTGCGGGTTCGCGGCTATGCAGCTATGCGGGCGGTGCGAAGAAGAAGACGACGACGTTGGTGGGCTGTTCGAAAATACACAACGGCTGCCATCTTGACTGCTGGAGTACTTTTCTACTCTAAAGTAGTAAATACATTCGCAACATTTTTGGTGGAGGTGCTGGGTACGACGCAAGACGGAACTTCGAAGCGGACGTGTTCTCGACTGCCCGACCATGGCAACAGAAACCAATTCTGCCGCTCCTGTTTCAGCCGCGACTCCGGCGCAGCCTGTACAGCCGGTCGTATTGACGCAACCGCGCGACCCTGGCAACTTCTGCGGCACCGACCATGTTGACGTTGACGACTGGATTCCGAAGTTCGAGCGGTTTGCAGCAGTGTACCGGTGGGACCCTACGATGATGCTCGCCAACGTTGGCTTCTATCTCTGCGGAACAGCTGGCGCGTGGTTCGAGGCTCATGAAGCGGACATAACCAGCTGGGATACTTGCAAACAGAAGCTTCGTGACCTGTTTGGTAAGGCCGTTGGACGCCAGCGGGCCGCTTCTAAAGAACTCTCTGGTCGGGCACAAACTACGACCGAATCATATGTCACCTACATCCTTGACGTTCTCGCCCTTTGCCATCGTGCCGACCCCAACATGTCCGAGGAAGACAAAGTAAGCCATTTACTTAAAGGCATTGCAGATGATGCTTTCAACATACTGGTTTCCAAAGACTGTTCCACCATTGATGACATCATCAAAGAGTGCCGCCGATTCGAAGAGCTGAAGAGTCGCCGGGTCGCCAAGAATTTCTTGCGACTTCCGAACACGGCCGCTACGTCATCTTGCGAGGACCTTCAGCCGCCATGCAGTCAACCACATAACAACGAGAGTGTAGTTCGCATCGTTCGTAGAGAAATCGAGGCCGCGTCTCCGTCTTTTCTGACCCGCCCATCTGATGATCGACCAACGATCTCGTTGATCCAACAGGTCGTGAGAGAGGAGCTGGCAAACGTTGGGCTGCAGCCTGTATGTTCGTTGACGGAACCTCGGGTCAGTACCATAGCGCCTTCTCCTGCACCAGAAAGATTCCGCCGCTATCGTGATCCTGCTCAGTGGAGGACACAGGACGACAAGCCTATATGTTTTCATTGTCATGGTGTAGGACACATCTCCCGCTACTGTCGTTTCCGCACGTATCCACCTCGGTCGTTTCCTGGCTATCGACGTGACGACAACCACCGGCCCCTGCAGTATGGCGCTCGTGACGATGGACCGTACAATGGCACTCCTGCGACACCAGTCCGCCGGTCCAGCCGTTCGCCGTCCCCGCATGACCGTCGCTCCAGGTCACCTCAGCACCGCCGCTATTCGTCGCCCCACCCTAGTGGACGCCCTTCTTCGGAAAACTGAGCAATGCAGCTCCCGGAGGTGACGCTGCATTGGACTCCCGACCTGAAAACCCTCTGCTGACCTTGACTACGGACAAGAACCTGCTTGATGTAGAAGTGGATGGCCTTCCTGTTACTGCCCTTATTGACACCGGCGCACATATTTCAATTCTGAGCTCTGACCTCCGTGCACGATTAAACAAGGTCCTTACGCCGCCAGAGTCCCTATTTGTACGTGTCGCTAGTGGAGCGACCCCGGCTGTGCTCGGAATGTGCACCGCGCGTGTGAGATTCGCCGACCGCCAGACGTCCGTTCTATTCCATGTTCTCGCTCACTGTCCACATGACGTCATCCTTGGACTCGATTTTTTGTCCGACCACTCCGCTGTAATTGACTGCTCAGCCGGCGTCGTGCAACTTGACTTGCCTGCGGCCACCGAAGAGTCGAAGATGGTACCGAACAAGCTCTCGTGCGCTGAGTTTGTTCGCCTCCCACCCCAAGCCCTAACTTGTGTCACAGTTGAACCATATCCCAGTGTTCCGGATGGGGATTACGTGGTCTTTCCCTCTCCCGGTGTTTTACTGGCCCGCAACGTTTCCTCCCCGTACACCATACTAACTGTCACAGCGAACAAGACGTGCCTTCCTCTTCTGAACTTCGGACTCAGCCCTCAAATCCTACCACAAGGCATTGTTCTCGCCACTCTTTCGCCGTCACACGAGTGCCAGATCTCATCAGTGTCACGTGAACTGGCCACAGTCGCCTCCCCGAACCCGCATAGCACCGACGCAGCCAAATCTACACGGCTCAACAATGTAACTAAGATGATTGCCTCAGACCTGTTGCCGTCTCAGGTCAAAGAC
The DNA here is from genome assembly GCA_013436015.1 of Rhipicephalus annulatus. Taxonomy (NCBI): domain Eukaryota; kingdom Metazoa; phylum Arthropoda; class Arachnida; order Ixodida; family Ixodidae; genus Rhipicephalus; species Rhipicephalus annulatus. Next base: position 10,392 of record WOVY01002612.1, on the reverse strand, counting down.
CTCACTGATCTTCTCACGAGCTATTCGGACATATTTGACTTTGACGGTAGGCCCATAGGTCAAACATCGCAAGTCAAACATCGCATTGATACCGGTGATGCAGCTCCAATTCACAGGCGTCCCTATCGAGTGTCACCATCAGAGCGCCAAGTTATCCAACAGGAGGTGAATAAGATGCTCACAAAAGGCATCATCGAGCCCTCATCGAGTCCGTGGGCGTCCCCTGTAGTCTTAGTTAAAAAGAAGGACAATACCTGGCGTTTCTGCGTGGACTATCGGCATTTAAACAAGGTCACCAAAAGGGATGTCTACCCGCTTCCTCGTATTGATGATGCCCTGGACTGCCTTCATGGCGCAACCTATTTTTCTTCGATAGACTTACGCTCCGGTTACTGGCAGATCGCCGTGGACGACCTCGACCGGGAGAAGACCGCCTTTGTAACGCCTGACGGTCTCTACCAATTCAAGGTAATGCCGTTTGGCTTGTGCAATGCGCCGGCGACGTTCGAGCGGATGATGGACACGCTTTTGCGCAGCTTTAAATGGTCTATCTGCCTGTGTTATCTGGACGACGTGATTGTGTTTGCCCCAACCTTTAAGTCTCACCTCGAGCGCCTTTCCTCAATTCTTTCAGTATTTCGAGAGGCTGGGCTCCAACTTAATTCTTCGAAATGCCATTTTGGGCATCGCCAAGTTACTATTCTAGGGCATCTCGTTGACTCCTCCGGCATCCGCCCCGATCCCGACAAAGTCCGAGCTGTCCTGGATTTTCCTGTACCGACTTGTGTCAAGGACGTTCGAAGTTTTGTGGGCCTATGCTCATATTTCCGACGATTTGTCAGAAACTTCGCAGAGGTCGCACGCCCCCTCACTGATCTTTTGAAGAAAGATGTACCATTTGAGTGGGGTCCTGATCAAGGCACGGCCTTTTCCCAGCTCATAACACTTCTGACCACGCCACCGATTCTCGCCCACTTCGACCCGTCTGCTCCAACCGAGGTCCGCACTGATGCTAGTGGCTACGGTATTGGCGCGGTTTTAGCCCAGCGTCAATCCGGTCACGATCGAGTTCTTGCGTATGCCAGCCGGCTCCTTTCTCCTGCCGAACGCAATTACTCTATTACGGAACGCGAGTGCCTGGCCCTTGTATGGGCAGTTGGTAAATTCCGCCCCTATTTATATGGCCGGCCTTTCACAGTTACCACTGACCATCACGCTCTATGCTGGCTTTCAGCCCTCAAAGACCCAACGGGGCGCCTTGCTCGTTGGGCTCTGCGCCTCCAGGAATTCACATACACAGTGGTTTACAAGTCTGGCCGTTTACACCAAGACGCCGACTGCCTCTCTCGGTACCCCGTTGACGCTCCAGATCTAGTAACCGACGACGCGTCCATCTGTATTTCCTCGCTCTCTGCTTTCGGCAACATGGGATGTGAGCAACGGCGTGACGCGTCCCTACGAGAGCTAATCGACCGCCTGAACACAGGCTGTACAGACAGTTCGCTTCGCATGTTCGTTGTCATAGACGGCATTTTATACCGCCGCAACATGCACCATGTGGGAAACGAACTACTACTCGTAATACCCACTCATTTGCACTCGACCGTACTTCAGCAACTACATGATGTACCAACGGCTGGCCACCTTGGTGTTGCCAGAACGTACGACCGTGTCCGCCGACGCTTTTTCTGGCCCGGCCTCTACCGTTCTGTACAACGTTATGTTAGGTCTTGTGAGTCGTGCCAACGCCGCAAAAGGCCAGCGGTACACCCCGCCGGGCTCCTTCAACCGATCGACGTACCTGCCGAGCCTTTCTATCGTGTCGGCCTCGACCTGCTGGGCCCTTTCCCTCTTTCTACCGACGGTAACAGGTGGGTCGCCGTCGCCATAGATTACTCGACCCGTTTCGCAATTACGAGACCTCTTCCAAGCAGCTGCGCTACAGATGTCGCCGACTTTTTGATTCAAGACGTCATCTTACATCATGGCGCTCCTCGTCAACTGGTCACCGATCGCGGTCGCTACTTTTTATCTAAGGTAATCGACGATCTACTTCGTTCTTGTGCAACCAAGCACAAGCTTACGACGGCCTACCATCCTCAAACGAACGGCCTCACAGAACGTCTGAATCGCACGCTCACTGACATGCTCGCCATGTACGTGTCGACGGATCATCGTGACTGGGACATTGCGCTACCCTTTGTCACTTTCGCTTACAATAGCTCACGCCACGACACTGCTGGATATTCTCCCTTTTACCTTTTGTATGGAAGAGACCCGACATTGCCGTTCGACACGCTTGTACCCAACCCTGCCAACCTGTCCACAGCATATGCTCGCCGCGCTATTAGCACCGCAGAGAAAGCCCGTCAGATTGCCCATCAGCGCCTTTCGGACTCGCAGCTCCGTCAGAAACGTAGCTATGACAGCCACCATCGGGACGTCCACTTTAGTCCAGGTGACCTCGTTCTTCTGTGGACTCCGTCGCGGCATGTTGGTCTGGCTGAAAAGCTTCTACCCAAGTATTCCGGACCTTATCGTGTGCTACGGCAGGTAACTGATGTTACCTATGAAATAGCACCTCTAAACCCTTCGATACCTTCCACATCTTCCGACATCGTCCACGTCGCTCGCCTCAAGCCGTACATCTCGTCCAACACCTGCTAACAAGCGCCGGGTCGGCGCTTTTCGCCGCCGGAGGTCGATGTTGCGGGTTCGCGGCTATGCAGCTATGCGGGCGGTGCGAAGAAGAAGACGACGACGTTGGTGGGCTGTTCGAAAATACACAACGGCTGCCATCTTGACTGCTGGAGTACTTTTCTACTCTAAAGTAGTAAATACATTCGCAACAATATTAAAGACTTTGTATATAACTTTGTGTTTATCACACACGATTCTTTTCGTGGTATTGTTGGGCACGGCATATGCTAATAAAGTACTTTAAATGCAAAAACACCGTTAATGGTCTTTTCATAGCAGAAGTGTTATACAGTTTCTTGGTTTGAGAACTCACACGAACCTATAGGGTTGAGAACAAAGGCAATGTTTAATTATTTCAATTTTATATGTTCTTGCCGATATAGCCCTATAAGTCTGCCTTCGATATCATTCTTGCTCTTCACTATCATTGATTCAATTATCAGCTTGACATCAGCGCTTTCAGCAACAATGACTTTCATAATTTCAGTGCCCCTCCCTCTTTTTTCAAGCAACCACATTTATTGCAGCTGTTTCAGTATAAATACCTGTAACGGTGAGTGTGATTCTGTGCGTCACGTTCACACGAGCTGCAACCAAGAGAGTCCCGCAGCCCAGAAGGTTTCTGCTGAGCGTCCTCGTAAGACGCTACATAATCAAGTATAATAGGCCGCGAAAAGAAAACCAAGCGAAGGGTGTGTGTGTGTGCTTTTACATAAACGGTGCAGCCTTACGGAATTACCCAATGCATCTTGCCATCTGGCAGATGGGACTCGTGGAAAGGCGCTTCCATAAGGGCGCTTACGACATGTGACTCACTCGTTGCGAAACCTCGGTTAGAAATCAAAGCAGAACGCCGAGTTTCGCGTCTACTTTGTTCTTATCTTTCCTTTCGCTATATGATCTGTGGCACCATGGCAGCCGCTGCTTGACAATTACGAAACTTCTGATGTGTGCGCGTTGCAACGTGGCCATGATGTAAGATGCGCAGTCGGAACGTGATGAAGCTCCGATCGAGTTTCAAATCGCAGAGACGCAGCGCGCGCAATTCGTATGCAGAGAAGAAATTGCGCAAAATTAATAACGAATACCTAATAATACTACGGTTTTACGTCCCCGCGTCGCGGTATGATTATCATGGAGGATAGTAGAAGGCTTAGAGAATGTCGACCGTCTGGTATTTTCTTTAATGTCTACTTAAGTGTGTGTGCACGGGCCTGTAGCATTTTGTTTCCATTGAAATATGACCACCGCGACCTTCGGATCGGTAGTCATCACGATAACTTCTCACTACACCACGCAGTCATATTTCTGGCGCATTCTGCTACATAATGCGTGACAATAAATCATTCAGAAATGTCAAATTATGCACATGCAACCAAAAAATAAAGGTGTAATTAATAAACTTGAAACTGCCTTGTCGGGGCGTACCGGTTTCACTCTAGAGTGAGTTAAGAACACATAACATGTTGAGAAATGAAATTGAAGTAAGGAAAAAAAAACATTTAGTGGTGCCTTCTTGAGCGGAAACTGTTCAATGAATGCGCTATCTTGGTCCAAGATACGCGTACGTTACACAAATATGCATTTCCTACTGGCAACTCTCATGACCTATCCATTCAAAATGATCGCGCCCACCCTTATGTGGAACCAATCATTATTGAACAATTAAGGTTTGGTAATATCACACTAAAAGGGAAAACATCAGCATCTCAAATAAATGGAATCAATCCTGACTTCTTCAGACTGCCATATATTGCTCGGTAATTTTTTGAGAGATTTTTTTTTCAGTCATTACAACAGGACTCAATTCCCAACGATTGCATGGCGAGGAAGGCGATTCCTGTGCCTAAACCAGGTGACTAAAATACTCCTTCTAATTAGGGAGCCATAACTTTAACTTTTATCCCGTGTAAGCTTCTCAAAAATGTCATCTACTTTAACTTAATCCCATTTCCTGAAGGAAATATGTATTTCACATAGGAGTCAGTGTGCACCATGGTTTAGGAAACACTCATGCGAAACCGTATTATTTCTTTTTACTATAACGGCTTATTTTCGGCATCTGACACTGGCGCCATCCTCTACAGTATTTTCCTTGATTTCTGATAAGATTTTCATGCCCTTTTTCACCGTCGGCTTTGACTAATACCAAGCACGATAAATATTGACTCGAATGTACTGCAGTGGATTAAATGCTTCCTATATTACAGAGCCCAACACGCAACAGCTAACGATCATAACTGGTGCAAATCTTCTTTCACGATTGTAACACGAGCTTCTTTCCTTAGACCCTTACTCTTTCTCATTTACGTTAACAATCTATACGATCGTCATAACATCTAAAATCAGACTAAATATTGACTAGAATTATTTGTATCATCTGCGGTGGTATAACTAATCCTCAGGATTAATCCCAAGTTCGATCTTACTTTTATAGCGTTACTTCTCGGTATAAACTCTGGTCCATGAAATATATAATGAACAATTGAAAAATAATGAGGATATTCCGAAGAAGTATTGATTTTGCCAACAATGTCTATTAAACCGCAAATTTTTCGGTTTTCTTCTCCTAATACTTACACATACGTATGTTCACATATATAACAATATATGGTGGAATACTCATATTGCGTATGTCATTAGCAATACGAGCTACCCCCTCGGTTTCCTGCTTCATTACTTTGCATTGGCTTTATTTTCGTTGTTTTGAGACTTCTTTTTTTTTTAGAAAACACCAGTCAGGTATAAACTTGACTACCCCGCTTCAATCTGGGATCCTCACACTTCTACACCTAATAACACGCTGTAAAATACATCCAAATCGTTCAGTTTATTCACCGTTGCTAATTGTTCTTGGGCTGCCGGCGTCACTTCAGTAAAAACTTCCCTACACCGCCCTAACCTTTCTAACCGAAGGAAACATGCCCACCTATGCCTCTTTTATGAAATCTATACCGAGCGCATCTACAACGCATGTTGATCTCGCCGTCTCCTTGCGTTCCGTCTCGCGCCTGCCCTAACATCAATGTCCAAGTGCCGTTCTGTTCTTTTACTCCAACGGACCGAGGACGTTCTCTGAAGGGAATCACCTCTCAGCCTCCGCCGCCGACAACCCTGAGCATGCTTCGTTCAAGGCTGCCATTGTGAACTTTGACACCGTAGACTCCTCTTTGTAACGGCGCAATAGCATTGACAGTATTTAAAATAAATAAATAAATAAATAAATAAATAATAAATAAATAAATAAATAAATAAATAAATAAATAACAGTGAATAATGAACATATCGTCCACGTTTTGTATAGGATTAAAGGTTATGCACACCTATTATATACATTTTTATAGCGGAGCTGATATGATATTTTATGCGGAATTAGGATCGCACAACTGTCATCATCATCAGCGGCATTCCATACCATCCTATAGTGCACGTGCAAAGCAATAACTCGGCCGGCACGCTATCTCCTCTTCTTGGTCTTCTCTTCTATCAAGCTTTCCGTTATGCCGTTAGGCCGTTAGTTACAATACAAAGAGTACATAATATAAAGTAAAATCACAATACTGTTTCGTACTTGCACAACCGTTTACAAAACTACTCATACTGTCTCGTATACTTAGATATGTAGTTGTCTTGTGCGGAAGTTTATAAGGCCGAGCATAACGCGAACAAGGCATAACTGGAGTCGTTCTTCATAAGTTACGCGCAAAAAATATCGGTGTAACATTAAGAGACATGAAGAAAAATATGAAGAAAAATGACTGTATCAGAAGGCAAACAGGGGTCGCTGATATTGCAACTAAGAGATAAACGTATACACGGGCAGTTCACGTGGTGCGCATAGAAAATAACGAAGCACTCGCTGAGTCGCGCAAGGCTTGAAGCATGCGATACGGCAAAATTATGAAGTCTAATTTGATTGCGTCTATAGTCTGTTGCAAGGCCCTGGATAGGCGATTCTAGGTTGCTTCTACGTTGTTGCTAGGCTTTAGCTAGTCGGGGCTAAGTTCCTTATGAGTAACTCAGGGGACTATTGCAACTCATGATTACTGAATGGACAAGGAGAGCCTATAGGGAGGTCGTAAAATTATTCTGGAAAATGATTATGAAACAATATAATTATGAATGGAAACATCTACAACGTGCGTTGTAGATGTTTCAAACGAAAGTAATATACAACCGCCTCGGAACAGAACAGCGCTTCTGGATAGGTAGCAGTGCACTTGAAGTTGTAATATAGTACGTCTACTTGGGACAGGTATAGTAACCGCGGAGCCGAGCCAAGAAATTGAAGTAGCTTGAAGAATAAACATGGGGGGGAGAACATTCGCCAAGTATTCTCAAGTTATGACTGTTATGTGCCACCAACCTCAAGAAGAAACCTATATAACAGCTGCATCTTACCGGTACTACCTATGGAACAGAAACCTGGAAGCTTACAAAAAGGGTACAACTTAAATTAAAGACGACGCAGCGAGCGATGGAAAGGAAAATGAGAGGTGTAACCTTAAGAGACAAGAAGAGCGCAGAGTGGGTCAGAGAACAAACGGGGGTTAAGAATATCGTAGTTGAAATCAAGAAGAAGAAATGAACATGGGCCGGGCACGTAGCGCGTAGGCAGGATAACCGCTGGTCATTGAGGATAACTGACTGGATTCCCAGAGAAGGAAAGCGAATGAGGGGAAGACAAAAGGTTAGGTGGGCAGATAGATTAGGAAGTTTGCGGTATAAAGTGGCAGCAGCGAGCGCAGGACCGAGTTGACTGGCGGTACATGGGAGAGGTCTTTGTTCTGCAGTGGACGTAGCCAGGCTGAGCATGATGATGAAGTTGCTTCTAGGTTTCATCTATAGGCCTTAGCTGGACCATGCTACGTTGCTTCTACGTTGTAGCTAGGTTTTAGCTAGGCGACGCTAATTTGCTTCTGTGTTGTTAGGCTTCAACTAGACAATGAGATGTGGCTATAAGAGGGAAAAAGAAGAGAAAAGTGAGCCCCGTAACTGTCTGCCTCCGGGCGCGACAACTCAACAGTAGCTGACAAGGGATGGGGGTGAGGAGGGATTAAAATGATAGAATTAAAGGAGAGACTCGAGGAGAGAGAGATGCGCTGGGAAAGCGAAGCGAGGAGATATCGAGGGGATAGGAGAGATAGGAAAGATGGAAACACGGTCACAGGAGTCCGAGGACGGGGCACCACTTGCGAGAGCTCTTGTCGGCGTCAGGAGATGGCGTAGAGCAAAGTCCAGTAAACCAGAGCTGCGCTGTCGTCTGAGATCGGGCGTGAGGAGATGACGAAGGGCCAGCCCAGTCGGCCAGAGCTACGCTGACGTCGGAGCTCGCGAGGGCACAACCGGTTGGCACGGAATCTAGCGACCGAGTATCTGCTAGCTATAGGTTGCTTCTACGTTGTTGCTATAGGATTGAGCTAGGCGATGCCATAGGTTGTTCTACGCTTGTACTATAGGCTTTAGTTAGGTTATGCTAAGTTGCTTCTAGGTTTTTGCTTCGCTTTTGGTGGGCGGAGTCTACGTTGCTTCTACCATCTTTCTTAGGTTTTAGCAAACTAAGTTGCTCATTTGTTGCTAGACTTTTGCTGGGCGATGGATGCTGCGCTGATTCTGCATTGTTGCCAGGATTCAGCTTGATTGATAGTGAGCGCAGGTAAGTTTCGAGTTAAATCTCAGTCAAAGACATCACACGGAGTTACTAATTACAGAGGCAGAAACGCACTGCAGCTGAAGCCTTCGCAACTCCCATGGATGTATATGGGCACGCGCTCGTTGGTGTATAGGGCTTCCATCGCTTCGGCGTCTTCTTGCAACCGCCGCTGCCTTTGCAGTTCATTACTATTCTCTCGAAGTCTTTGGCTCGTCTCTGTCGCTTCGTAGTCATTTCTTCGGCTAACTACCGCTGATTCTTTTTTTTTTCGTGAAACTACTGATGAATAGAGAGAATTTCACAGTTTCTGGGCACATACCAGTTTATGATGACGGCAGTCCTTTTTTTTTTGTAATACGTTTACCTCGAGCTTTCATAGCTTTCGCTGTATAAAAGTAACTGCTGGTTTTTGTCGGTGACGGAATGGATACCAACGGATGAGAAAACAGCAGAGGTGTTGTCGCGCTTTATGAGTTGTGGGAAGCAATCGCTGGATCGCGGAAGGCCGGGCAAATTGGATACAATCGGGAGAGGTCTTCAAATGCTGAAGTGGAAATATAGTTCACAACTGACGATGAACGAATTCTCTTATACTCCAGTAAAATGTGTTTTTCCTCATGTTCTGTCAAGAAGTGAAAGGCGGCACGAGCGTTAAGTGCACGGCTTCGCTTTTGTTGCACGGCCTACACCTCAGATGATGTATCTCTCGTGCAGCTGCATCCTCACTTCCGCATGATGTTCATCAGCATGCCGATCAAAGCCCCAGAGAATTAATGTACCAAAACCTACGGAGCATGTTATGAAATGTGCGCATTTCCGATGGAGGCGGAAAAGTTGTAGGCCCGTGTGCTCAGATTTGGGTGCCCGTTAAAGAACCCCAGGTGGTCGAAATTTCCGGGGCCCTCCACTCGGCGTCTCTCATAATCATATGGTGGTTTTGGGACGTTAAACCCCACATATCAATCAATAATATGTGCGTGCTGTGTTGATATTAGAGCTTCCTTCTGGTTCGGTGAGTCGCCCCAGAAATGGGTTCCGTCGTTACTCAAAAAAAGCAAGAAAAAACAAGTAATAGTGTGATATAGGATTATGTACGGAGCGTATTGTAATCAATATGCACAGTGCATTTCGCAGCGCGTGTACGTGTGCATACACACGTGAGAGTCGTGTCATCTGAAGTAAACAAGAATAGGCAGTATACTTGTGAATCGCGCGTGAAAAAGCGAGCAAATTTTTCGCTACAAGACCGAACAACACCGACGTACATACAAGGGGGATAACTGTCGAGTCTACATGCGTTATGACGAGAGCTTAGAAAATTAATGACTCGGCAACATTGGCGCCTCACTGGAAGGCACTTTGTGCATTGCTGTGTAGTTGAACTTGCGGAACAGTAATGGTGCATCATCACCGATCGTAATAATTAATAATGTAAAAAAAAGAATCCGGAAAAGTAGACCTATTATATGTATTGTTTCGTCATACGTGCCGATGAATATAAGTAAGGCAAACGACCTTATAACTTTATCATAGCGACAGGTGTTAACTAAGCGTGAAAATGATAAGCGCCCTAAATGAATGATGTGCACTTACGATTACCTTGTGAATTTATTAAACGGCTGCACTTAGGCATAACGCGCCACTAAGTGAGGTTAATTCAAATAAAGGCTGCAAGGCTCACGTGCGGGTAAAGGTGGCGATTGCGCCGCATTGCGTTCCCACTGACCGTGCTGGTCGGACGACGCGAGGCTGCTCCGCGACGGCGGGCTGTGGGTCCTGGTAGCGGCCGCATCCATCGAGAGCCGAGACGCTGATTTCCTGCGCCGCGCGTCTCGCCCAAAAGCCACGCGTTTGCTGCCCCAGCCTCGCCATCACCTCGCTCACCCCCCCTTTCTCCCTCCTCTACCACCTCCCAAAAACACGCTGTCTCCCTCCGGCAAACGCGACTTTTTCCTTCTCCCATGCCGCCGCGACAGACCTCTCTCCACCGTCGCTCCCTCCCCTTCGGACCTGGCTCTCCTCCTCTCTCCAAGTCTGCT
>WOVY01002611.1:0-220872 GCA_013436015.1 Rhipicephalus annulatus | reverse complement strand
TTTTAACGTCCCAAAACCACCATTTGATTATGAGAGACGCCGTAGTGGAGGGCTCCGGAAATTTCTACCACCTGGGGTTCTTTAACGTGCACCCAAATCTGAGCACACGGGCCTACAACATTTCTCTCTCTCTCTGTCCTGTTTCTCTGCTTGAGGAGTCTCGGTCAACCTCACGACACCATGCAGAAAGCGTTTTGAGAGATACAAACCACACGCACGCACGCACGCACGCACGCACGCACGCATGCAACACACACACACACACACACACACACACACACTCACACACTCATACACACACACAGAGAGAGAGAGAGACAGACAGACAGAGTAGAGCTTTTCAACTATGCCACGAGCCAAGTAGGCATTGACAAACTCTTTCCATCTTATTTCCTTGTAACGCATCTTGTTAATGCAAGCAGACCCAGGATACTCAGCGTGGTAACAAGGGCCACAGTCATTATGCGATTCTGGTCATCCGGGTTGAATGGATTGCGACCACTCCTGTTTCCTTGGCCACCAAAGTTGAAATTCCACAGCGGTGGTTTGCTACTGGAGCTCTGCTTTGATTGTGGTCCACTTTGTGACAGACAATCTTTTTGGAGATCTTTTCCAGATGGCTTGTGTCCGGCCTGCTCGCCTGCTGCATTTTGCTTGGTTTTCTGGGTCCCCGGAAAATACTTCTCAAAGCCTTTCGGCGGTCTTTCACAATGTAGCTGCCACTGCTCCAGGAAGAAGTAAAGTGGTGGTAATGTCGGTGGAGCTCCATTTAAAGACAAAATACTCGTGCATATCCCGTTTCAAGACAATCTCGGTCCGTGCCACGATATGAGAATACTTCTTTCCAGTCTTCCCATCTGAAGATACCTGCTCGCCATCGGGACTAGCGTAGGCTTCACGTAAAGTCGACGATTGTAACGGCACGCTCCGGCTTCTTTAAGATTATTTCTTTGCTCACTTTATAGATATCTTGCCAAACAATTCCGTACAACACAATCGCACAAGTTTGCAATCGGAAGACGTGCACTACATCAGGTAAACCACGCCAGTTGCCCCTCACTACGAAATGCTACATGCTCTTACAAGCAGCGGGTATGGCGTAAAATGCAAGGCTGGCTGCCGTAAGTGATCAATTGGCACAAGCTTCTTTCCACCACGTGATCGCAGATCAGAAACAGACCCACGATATTTTATTCGATGCCTCATGTAAGGTAACTAATACGCATAGGTCTCAGATCATTTCTTTGCTCCGACAAATCGTACAGGAGTGTGCTGATATCCGAGCACTTGCAGAAAACCAAGGCGGCCGAATGGACGAACTTCGTCACCAGTTGGCCATGTCGAGACATTCCGCCTGTCTCGCTGCGGCACTCTCGGCTCCTCAGGCTGCCCAAACGGCCGCTACGTAGCGGCGGCAGCCGCGCGAAGCACGGTGCGTCCTACCACGGTCCCGCCCGTTTGGCCGGAAATTCGTTCTCACCCTGTACTGCCATCGCACTGGTCAGAAATCACTTACCAACCCACAACGCACACCCCCAGGCGAGAGCATGAATATATTATGTTTCTAACACCACTCATTCCGTCTACAAATCCTGCCAATGAGGTCACGAAGATTATTATGTCAAACCTTGACCCCATAAGGGAAAACATTGGCGAACTGACTCTCAGAAAGACACGTCATGGATTAACAATATAAGCAAACGACCCATAACTCTATTACTAGGTTAAAGAATGCAGTTGAAAAGAACGCAATCACAAGCATGTCATTTTAAGTCCGATTGCCCCAAAAGCGGAAACCTCGCGTCAAACTCACTGGTATAAACTCCGATATTCCAGCCGCCAACACCTACTCTCAGCTGAACATGCGCAACCCGAACCTACATTTAGACCCGACCACATGCCGAGTGGCGGTATCGTTCAAGGAGCGATCGGGCAACTTCACACATGTGCTCGAAGTGGATCTTTCCACCTGTCGCTCACTGCTTGCTCAGGGACGAGTTCTTCTCGGTTGGACTGCATGTAGCGGGAGTGAGGACTTTCATGTGCCATTGCCACATACTGTGCGACATACGGCCATACAAGAAAGTCTTGTCCTGTCGCCAACGAACCTGAAAAAGTGGTGTGTACGATCGAAGTGCACAGGGACACGTCTTGGCGAAGCAAGCACTCAGAATGAACGACCCAGGAATTGTTTGCAATGAATGCCAAAAGGTCGCAAGACCTAGTTCTCATCCAACTGGACACGAAATGTGTCCTATATTACGAGAACGTGTCATCCGCATGAGGGCCAGAACAGACTGTGAATAGTCTAAGAGGCGTTTACATCAAAGAGGGACGTAGCGGCCTCTATAACGTGCAGTGTTATTCACGGTTTCCTAAATTAGTGCACGCATGCTTTTCGACTCATTTCTACGGACCACAAGAAGGTCGCTGCTTTTGCCGCGATTCTTCTAATAATGGCATATTCATACACACAATTACACCAGATGGCACACACTTACAAGTAACTACACATCCCACAACATTACACGATATTTCTTTCCTCAAGATATTTGCTGGTAGCGCGGGCCACACTGCAATACATGAAAAAAGGCTCCTTACAGCTTTTCGCATTTTCGTTTCAGGGAAGGCGTCGCGCTTCTCATTTAAAATTGATTATAACTATCATGACTCACAGCAGTAACTTAAAATTCTTACAGGCTAATCGGGACCATACACGTGATGCCACAAAATTATTGATAGAATGCCTGACGCAACCACATTGCAATTTCGCCTTCGTGTGTGACCCACACATTCGCGCAGGCACTGCTCAAGGCATAGCACACACCATAACAAAGTTCCACGCACCAAACAATCCTCGCGTCATGCTTCTAGTACACAACACTAATTTCGACTTATTCCCATTACACGTAACAGATTTGGTTGTTGCAGTAAAGTGTGAAAGCCGTGACCAAACATTAATACTGATAGCTGTGTATGCCCCACCGCAAAGGCCTATTAATCCAGTCCTGAATGAGTTTCAATGTGTACTTTCATTAATGACAGGTTGTACTATCACCATAGCCGTCGGAGATTTCAATTCTAAGAATAGAATGTGGGGGCCGGCTATAGGAGATGTTCGCGGCTCTCAAATAGTCCAATGCGTGACGGCGAATGACTTAGTCATATTTAACAACCCCACCTCCCTTCCAACTTTCACAACTCCGTATGCAGATTCATGGATAGATTTAACTATGGTTTCGCATGACCTCATTCGCGATGCTTACCATTGGAAGGTTCTCCAAATTCTTACCCTCTCAGACCACAACTACATTGAATTCTCGTTCTTGCAAGCACATACCAGCAGTGCTAAACGATTAACTAATCTAGGAAGAGTGAAACTTCTTAACAAGTTAAAGGGTCATACTTGGTTCATAAACATACTCGGCTGCAACATTGGGTCACCTGAAGCCTTAAACATGGTTATAGACAAGTTTTATGCCATATAATCCGCTTTAAGCCAACGTTACTCACGCCGCAGAACATCGCGTAGTAAATTTGGTAATGATTGGTGGACACTAGAATTGACTATCGAACGTAAGTGTGTTCGGGCTATGCGATGACGATATCAGCGAACAGCCGACCCCCTCCTTCGAGGCATGTATCGCAAATTGTATGTAGACGCATTTTCCCCCTACACGGACAAAATCAGGAAAGCAAAATCATGGTTTTATAAAGACATTTGTAATTTTCTTACTAAGAAATGTTTATATGGTGATGTTCTCAAAACAGCATTTCAAAAACATCACCAAGTAACTTTTCTTTCTCCTCTAGATTTACCTAACGGCACTCGCACAACTTCTGTAATGGAGCCCGCCCGGCTCCTACTCGATACATTGGTAGCAGTGGACAGCTGTTCTGAAGACAACAAGCACCACACTGTCATGCGTGGCATTGTGGCTTGTCTTTACCCGAGGCACACTTCTGACCCTACTTTTACAATATCTCAGATAGAGTGTGCGATGAAACTGGGCAATTCACACTCTGCTCCTGGATACGACGGATTAACCTACCCGTTCATTGAATGATTATTTGAATACCATCCCCAATTTTTTCTATTTGATATTCAATACCGCCTTAAGAATCGGACATTTCCCGCAGGCTTGGAGAAGAGGAAAAGTAATATTCATAGCGAAGCCAGGTCATCCGCTCAATTCGCCTAAGGCATATAGACCAATAGTAATGAACTCTGTCGTCAGTAAAGTATTGGAAAGACTCCTGAATGCTCATCTGTATTATTTTCTGCACAATAATCATCTTCTTCACAATAATCAAAATGGTTTTACACATAATAAAAGTGCTACTTTAGCACTGTACACACTCCGAAGCTAATTAGCTGCGTACAAGGCATCCAAACTTCCTATACCATACTCATATCTCTTGATTTTGTAGGAGCATTCGATCGATTGGCACCCTGCAGTCTTGAACTTTTTACGCAAGCACAGGTGTCCACAAAACTTGTACTGCCTACTCAAATCCTTTTTATCGAACCGCACTGTAACTTTTTCAACCAACATCTCACAAGAGACAGTTCGTACAACCATTGGCAGCCCGCAGGAATCCCCTATCAGTCCGCTACTGTGGAACATAGTAATACACAGCTTACTCAATCTTCCCGTGCCACATGGCGTACACATACAGGCGTACGTGGACGATACCATCATTGTCATCACAGATACGTCAAGACTCCGGTTACAAGCAAAGGCTGAGCATGTCCTGGCTTTAGTATTCGGGTGGGCACGAGAACAAAAAGTTACGGTCAGCGCCGAGAAGCCCTTCTTCGTGTTCTTTAATAACGGACACATGGGTATATCAAAATGCCGCCCGTCTATCCGCATGGACGGCGTTTTTCTCAAACACAACAAATACATTAAGGTTCTAGGCGTATTATTGACCCCTTTTTAAATTTTCATGCCCACATTGATTACATTAAAGGAAAAGCTAAAGTGTCCACGTCCCACTTCCTCGCATTGGTAAATCGTACCGTTCACTAAACAGTACTCTCATTAGACGACTCTACCGTCAAGTGATACTGCCCTCTCTCACATATGCACTCACGTATGGTGGCCTATGTTCCCATCGAAATTCATTAGAGCGCGAGTTTTATCAGTTCAGCGAACCGTCTTAATTTCTTCAACAGGTGCATTTTACACCACACGTACGTCATTCCTACAGATTCTCGCTAACGCGCCTCCGTTACCACTAGAGTTGGACAGACTATCTGCAGGATTTTCCTTATTCATACTTCGGAACGTAGCATACTATGGTGTAAAAACATTCAAACCGGCTGACGTACTATATCCATGCAGTCCGTGGGCTCATCCCCCAAGTAAAAATTATAAATTTAGTTTCACTAAACTCTCACCATCACAAGAAGCGGTTATCTTCAAAACAAAAGCCATTCACGTATACACTGACGGCTAATACACGTAATACGCGGTGGGAGCGGCATATATTGCTTTGAAAAAAGATGAAAAAAAAATCATAACTCTCAAGAAATTTCAGATTCGCAACACACACACACACACGCACGCACACACACACACACACACACATGCACGCGCACACGCGCACACACACGCGCGCGCGCGCGCGCTCATTAAAAACTTTGTTGAGGCTCGTAATCCTCACTAAACAGCACAAAGCCTATTTCAGCAGCTACCCTAACTTCTTTGAAATTTCTGTCGACAGAACAGAATGTGTAATTAGCACACCCATTTGGTTACTGCTGTCTCACCGGACCGAGTGGTGGACAGTTAATCGACAGTGTAAGCCAGTCAACACGCGTAATCAAAGCAGCAAACCTCTCCGCCGAGACCGGCATGCAATTCATTTAGGCGTACACAACAGGACTTCGTGCGCGTGGCCTAAAGCCGTGTTCGGTACCTCGCGACTGTACATCCCCTGTACTTGCCGTCTCCCTGCTACCCCGTGCGCCATGTGGATGAATCATCCCCTCGCGAAGCGCGTGTCTCGGGAAGAACAGGGAATTTGCGCTACCTCAGCGGGAGCTTTTCTTTTATTTCAAGAGCATTTATTTTTTTTTCATTTCTCTCTCTCTCTCTCCACTCTGGGTTCTCCGACTTTCGCACGCGCATTGCAGCCCTGGCATCGCCACCGTTGGTTGATGGCCGCGTCGGTGGGCAGGAGATTCAGGAGTTCGCGAGGGTAAAGCGACCGTGGGGTGAGCGTGTGCCGCGTTTGGGGAAGAGAGATGCTGGGGTCGGGATGCGATTCCCCGCTGCATCCCCCGATAGCTTTCGGGGACCGTCTCCTGTGTTACCTTTCTTTTGTGGCCCCGGTGCACGTCTGTTCTGTTGGTCAATGGGAAAAATCGATAGTTTTGCTGCCTGGCACGCACACCACACACCATGCGAGCGACCTTAACCTGCTGCTCCTACTCCCTATGCTGGTGCTGGCGTTATGGCTTCTTTCTTTTGGGCACGAGCCGCCCCGTTTGTGATTCGCCTGTCTGCATACTTTGAGTTTTATGACGCGCACATCGTGCTTTTAAGGTATCTCGGAAACTGGGTGGCGCTGTAAACACCGGCGTTAATGCATTTCGTGCTGCTTCATATGGCGTGCCCACGCCTGTCTGCCCACCTGCGAGAAGTGTGAATCTGTGTGTTCTCCTCATCAGAGCATGCAGCGGGCTTGGGAAGTTTGCCGACTTGTTGTTCTTACAGATATGCGAATCGCATTTGGATAACGCCAGCGTGCATTCTCCTCTCACCTTGCGTCGTGTTTAACGAACACGTCATCTTCGTAAGCAATCAAGCACGCTGATGTGGTTGGATCGATTTGTTGTCTTGATCGTGAAGCTATACTTGGCCTACTCGCAAGTTAAATGCCTGAAACTTTACCCTATCTGCTTATTTCAAGTGCGTACAAATTAATCAACGAGGTATTAAAATCCCTGTCACGAGACTCTTTCTTTCTTAGGTTTACGTCAGGTCTCTCTTTCGAAGCTGTAAATTTAATGTTGCTTCAAACGGCACCTTTAGTTTTTGCACTAAAACGTGAAATCATCACCTATGAGTTATTTAGGTATTTAAAACTACAAATATATTTGAGTGTCGGCAAGGTGTATTTCTGCCAACCATCAGCGAACAAAAGGCCACGCTTCGGAACTAAATGTATAGTAAAGTACATTTAAAAAAATACTTAGGATATAACACCAACAAAATAAGAGAACGTGTGCTTTGAACCTAAAGAAGGAAGGAAACAGTGCATGTGGTCGCTGTTCAAAAGAATTTCTCCTCGCCACGCGCGCACCCGTTCCATTCAACGTGCTGGAGGGGAAAAACAGCGAATGGTGTCTTCTCTGCAAGATGAGTCATATTGAGGCGAAGCCCGCCTCCCTGTCGAGCTTTCTTGTTTTTCGTTCGGCGTTGGGCGCAAGCGCGGGCTCACTCATGGCTTCTGTGTTCCCGTTTACAGATATACAAAAATAAACTGATAGAACGGGGAAGTACGCATAGCACCACGCACGTACACGAAATTTAAGTAGAAAGCAAGCGAATTTTATGCCGTCCTGTAACAGATCTGCAATGTTCGTGGCCCCTCGTGCAAGGTGACTGGTAATGCGGTGAGAAGCGGTGTATGAAATTGAACACAAAAATAGCTCCTTCTCAAGGTGTCTCGTATAAACTTCGTCAAAATACTTTTCTCCCCCCCCCCCTGTTTTTATTGTAGTCGTTACTAAAAACAAATAATAGGCTGCTGAAAAACACATTTTCGTTTTTTATTGCCTAATGGGGAAATTTAGAGCTACGTCTGACGTTATTTAAATGATAGTGGCTGCATTACTGCTGTTTTACTGAGTACTTTTTTTCTTGGAGACGAACAGGGTTATGTTTAGAAATATTGACACGTGTGAGTCATTATTCTGGAGTGTTGTCAGCACTCTTATACCTGGTATGCATAACATTCTCACTTTTTTCTTTTTATGGAAATACAGCACAATTTAGAAAAAAAAATAATGGGAATGAACTATCCGTATCGAAGCCCTGCTGTAGTGTGTTTTTGTTCAAAGTATCATACCATCTACTGGATTAGTTCCCCTGTTTATACTGGCTACAACATCGGTGCACTAACTGGAGTAAGCTAAACCTTAAAATATTGCTAAGCTCAACTGAACTTCGCGCTAAACCGCTAATCAAGAGAAATGAAGCATGTATGGCTCCTTTTTATTAAAAGAAGAGTGCTCTTGGTAGCGTATGCTTCTTGTAACCAGGTTAATTATTCACCGTTCCTTGTTTTGCTGCTTAGTGTATGCGCAGCATGTTTAGCAACCACAGCAGACGCGTAAAGGTAGTTCAAATTGGAAATCATAAGCCGCGAGTATACAGTCTTCCACAAACGAGAATTTTCGGGCGCTGTCGAGATTTCGGCCAGAAAATCTGTGGTGAAATTAAGAGCAGCCAACTTTCAGTGGATTGAACGCTGCCACCTTTTGGACAGTACGTAAAACGAAGCTCCTTCGCACGTACGCCTTTCATCCAACGCTTAGAGGTGCACATTTGCACTACGTGACGCGCCTTCCTAACCCTCTTCCATCTGCTTTCAGTAACCTAACAAGTAACGGTGGAAATTGTATTGAGAAGATGTGCACTTCTCTCAGAGATTTGCTTGAGCTGGACTATAACCGAAAATGAAAAACGTGAAACCGACTTCAGAAAACACCTGCCAAGCATCAGGACCAAGCTTATTTCTTGGTGATTCAATAAACAAAAATACTGGCTCCCTCTGTTCTAGAAAGAAAAGGTACGCTATGAAAATCTGTGAGAACTTCCTTGAATGTTGTCTCATTAAACACATGCGTATCTAACGCAAAGCTGAACCTTAATCGACCCTTAGCTTGTATCGCAGTTAGGCCTGTAACTCCGAGCAGCACCAAATTACCCAAGCACAGTCTCGTCTGTGACACTTAATAGTAGTGGGCACTGGCGTAAATCTCACGAAAAAGGGAGGGAGGGGTGCATGTGGGTCCTGAACCTCCACTCAGGCTGAGGGGCACCCTTGAAAATGTCTCCCTTTGACATTTGTCTTTCAAACTTCATATACCTAAACTGTCTGGCAGTTAATTACAGCGCGTGCAACTTTATTTAATGCATGTTTATCTTGCGTGTACCTGTGTCCCATACCCCTTAGCTATGTGAGACCTGAAATCGCAACTGCCGTTCGACCTGTTTCAAGAAGGCTTACTAGAACAATGAAATCACGTGAACTGGGAACATAAACTGTTTTTTTATTTCATTTCGAAGCACAATATTGATTTCCATGCCAAAAAAACTCTTCATTAAAAACTAAATGGCCGTGGACGTGGCAACATGCGTGTTCTCCCTCTCGATGCGGCTGGATTTACACCATTGCAGCACATTGGCATTGTCATCCGCCCTGGCTGTTTATCAACTCGGGATAGCCCCATCAATTATTTTGTGTGATTACTACAGTCAGCCATCAATGTAAAGGAACCTTTCAATCCATGGGCTTGCTTGGTAGAAAATATGCTGTATTTATTTATCCCTAATGAATAATGAAGAAGGTTAGATAAAAAATATGCCTTGTTTACTTCTGAGGCATTTGTTTACATCGTCATCTGCACGCTCCTCTCAATGGTAATTTTCTTTCTTTTTTTTCTTACAACTACTACGTTCAAGTGAACTTGACTATGAAATACGTATGCTTCCATGTTAGTCATACTTGGGTAAAACATGTCACGAATATAGTAATCTGCACTACTCAAGCAACTGACTTATGTCTGTTCGTTTTCCATTTCAGAAGTTCAAACCCTCGTATTCAGAAACGCTCCTTAATTTGAATTTCACTTGCCAGTGCCTTCAATGCAGTGCGTTTGAAACGCGTTTGTGCTGCATGGAAGACGGTGGCAAGTAATTTCGAACCAACGAGTGTTTCGGGATACGGGGTTAAATGTAGTTGCAGAATTGAGGCTGCCAATCAACAATACCTTAAGCGCATCACGCGGGGAGTCTCTTCTTCCCAATATATTTTACATTGAGACTTTTTAAAACGCAGCACTAATAGCGTTTAATTTTTACTCCACGGCATTCTGTTATACTGTAGCCAGCAACTGGTTTTTCCAAGTTTCGCAGCTTTCTTGCATTGTCAAAGTGCCAGAATCAGCAAAGCCGTAGGCCAGCGAGAACAAAGGGCATCGACCAAAAAAAGAAAGCAGTTGGGCGCGCGAACCGAGCCCTGCCCTGGCGAATAACGACTCATTGGAAAATGCAGGGATGGCGCTTTTTTACGGTTTTATCATACGCCGCTCCTTAATTAGATAGGATGTTGGCACGCAGCCAGTGAACGCTTAACTGCGAGCGTGAAAGGAGAGAACGAATGAGAATGCGTTGGGCTGTCAGGAACTTTGGGGAGCGAGTGTAAGCATAAGACCCTCAACGTGAGAGGCAGTGCTAGAGGCAAGCCTGTCTCCCTGCCTGTCTTTCTTTCGTACTACGCAGTCTTTTTTTTTCTTGAACCACTGAATTCGTCGAGGATGTTTAACGGAGATTTCATTTAATGAAGCTTGGGACAAAGTAGGAATGAATAAATTATGAGTAAACAGTAGGGAAACGAGGAAAAAAGCGCGCTCTATGTAGTGTGCTACCTCCTCTCATCCGCAAAGAAGCAATAGCTAGATCGCAATTCGTCTCTTTGTTGTCCTTAATACCACCCGCAGAAACAAGTTCATTACCGCTGGAATTATTGACGGCAGAGCGGAGCGAAGCTGGAAAACCGATGAATGAGCGGCGTTACGGACGAAGACTAGAACAAGCCACCGCCCTCCAAGTTTTCTCGAACTCTTCGGTCAAAAACAAACCCCGCATCGCTATTCTGCAACAGAAAAGGGCGAGAGAGAGAGAAAAAAGTTTGCAAAAGCGAGAAAGCAAATGAGACACTTTGGTTTCTTCGTTTTTCTTTCGCTCCCTCTCCCTGTAGAATCCTCCCCACCTGAACCGCATTTCTCTTTGTTTTGTGACGTCACCGTCGATGCTGGCGGTCATTGGCCCCGTGGAGAAGGGGGAAACGCGACTATCCCCATACACACGGCGTGTGGGAAAGAGACGACGTTGCGTAGGGAGGTGAGGGAGAGAATTGGGGAAAAAGGGAGGGTGGGTGGGCCACCACTGCCTTTGACGGCTACCAGCACCACTGGAGCGGATCGACACCGGGCTGCACCTTTTCGTGGGAGACGAAGGCGTGGCGGCGGAGTATGCCACGGACAAACCTGTTGCTACGCAAAGTGAAGCTCCGTTGAGTAAAGAACTGAGCTGAGTGCAAAGCACAGCTGTCCGTTGCTAATATGGGGCAATGTAAATATACATTTGAAAGAACGTACGTGCGCAGGAAAGACAGGAAGAGAGGGAGGTAAAATTAATTTGTGTCCAGGAACAAGACTGATGGCGAGAGAAAATCGCGTACTAGTAACAAGGAGCGCATACTTTCTAAACATAATCAATTCAGTGACTCATCATCGCCATCATCAGCCTGACTACGTCCACTACAGGACAAAGGCCTCTCCCATGATCCGCCAATCAACCCAGTCTTTTGCTTTCTGCTGCCACGTTATACCTGCGATCTCTTTAATCTCATCGGTCCACCTAACCTTCTGTCTCCCCTTCGTGCATTTGCCTTCTCTGGGAATCCAGCCAGTTACCCTTAATGACCAGTGGCTATCTGCGTACGCGCTACGTGCCCGGCCATGTCCATTTCTTCTTCTTGATTTCGACTGTGGTATCCTTAACCTCCGTTTGTTCCCTGACCAACTCTGCTTTCTTCTTGTCTCTTAAAGTTACACCTACCATTTTCCTTTCCATGGCTCGCTGCGTCGTCCCTAATTTAAGCTGAACCTTCTTTGTGAGCCTCCAGGTTTCTGCTTCGTAGGTAAGTACCGGCAACATGTAGGTGTTACATACCTTCCTCTTGAAGGTTAGTGACATATTACCATTCATGATTTGAGAATGCTTGCTGAATGGGATCCACCCCATCCTTGTTCTTCTAGTTATTTTCACTCTCGTAGTTCAGCTCCGCGGTTACTACCTGTTCTAAGTAGACATATTCATTTGCAACTTCCAGCGTCTCTTCACTTATCGCACAAATGCAGTTTTCTGTCGAGACGGTTGCAAATACTTAAGTTCTGTGCTAATTAATTTTCAGACCTTCTTTTCTGCTTTCCGTGTTCAGTTTTGCAATCATGAGCTATAATTTGTCCCCTGAGTAACTCATCTAGGCAATGTCATCAGCTAATAGCAAGTTACTAACATACTCTCCATTAACTTTTATCCCTAACTATTCCCCATCTAGGGTACTGAAAACCTCCTGTAAACACTCGGTGAATAGCAGTGGGGAGATCGTGTCTACATGCCTTGCACCCTTTTTATTGGTATTCTGTCACTTTCTTTGTGGACAACTATGGTGGCTGTGAATTCTCTGTAAATTTCTTCCAGTATGTTTATGTAGGGCCTCGTCGATACCATGATTCCATAGTGCCTGCATTAAACATACGTTTGAAGCGATTACCATAGAAGCCGTTAGCGAAAACTGCTACAGAAGCGGCGAGGTGTAAAACCTCAGTCGGCCACGGAGGATGAGAAGATGCAGTAAGACTACCTGAAGTCTTCAGTTGTTTAGAGGTCATTTCTAGACGACACCCTAAGGAAAATAAAGCAAAAAAAGATGAAGTGGAATATGCTTTAGAAGCGTAAACCGTTGGGCTAGTTCGTGTGACATTTCTACTTTTTTCTAGGATGAAGAGCACAAGCATTGCCTGTCAATAACTACGCTGACGTAAAGGTCTGGTACTGAAACGAAATGCACTCAAAATACATTGAAAGGAGTTGGAAGTGAGTGTCGTGCGTGCACCAAGTCACGACTATATGGGCTGTCACTAGGGGTCAGTAAAACTGCAATGACATGTAAATCTTTATCACTCTTTCTTTTTTTTTTGCGAACAATGCTGGTCTATTCACTCAACCATGGGGAGTATTTGTGCAGTTAGCGGCGCAAAACAAGCAGAATATGCAGTAGTATGTCGTTGGTTCAACGCCCCCCTCCTATAAGTCAGCTGAATCCAAGTGATTCTTTGAACCGCGCAGCGTCCTGTTCGAGTTTGTATCGTACTTCACAGCTCGATTCCTCGTGTCATATATCATAAAGCCTGCGTGACGAAGAGAGAATGATTGTGGAACGTGACATGATCATTAGCGGTGTTCAACGACTGATTTGCCGCTGACCTAATCATCATATACAAATAGATACCGGACGGGAAGAAAGCACAAATATTTGCACACCGCAACACATTCATAGAGTACTTTTTCGCATTCTCACCCACCTTTTTCTCGCCCCCTCCTTTTTTTCTTATAGTGCATTCACTGCCACACGTACCGAAGACACAAACAGCTAAACAAAAATCTAAAGAAACAGATTGGCGAAGATTGCAAACCAGAATCTTTAAAAATCTAGTACACCTGAACAGAGTAATACCGACAAAGAGGCTGTATTCTCTGTAAGCACGAACACGCATAGATGGCACATATTTTATGGCAATGCACGCAGGTCACAGTAATATACTGAGAGGACAATATAAAATCGGACCTTCTCGACGAGCGTTGGCTAAGTGCGCTGACCAGCTCAGATCTGCACGACCAACTGTGCACGGGCAATCCAGTGGGCCCGGACAGCGGGTGGAAAGGCTACACCTCACCGCACAAAACGTCGGGATGGCCTGAGCCCAGGCCACGGTAACCCTGCAGGATTTCTTTTTTTGTTGTTGTTTTCTTCGATAAAGTTTTTATACGTTCGTTCGTCCGTCCCTCTGAAGACGCTCAGCATGGTCAGTGAAGATCCACGGAGTGCCACTCCTCGTGTCAATGTGGCGCCATTCAGCCTTGAGCGAAAGAAGTAAAACGAGGGAGTGGGAAGGAATCGATCCCGTTTGGGGTATCGCGCAGATTTCCTAGAAGACCGTTTTCCCGCCCCGGGAAGGGCCGTTGGCTTGCGGAGTAGCGAAACGCGCACAGGAGGCAGGTTTGCAAAACTCTACGAGGAGGAGAACGAGGAACTATAAAGAGAACAATTCAATTCAACAAAAAAATTTCCCGATTTTGCTAGATGCAGACGATGCAAGTTGATTGTTACTTGAGTCGCAGCCCTCGTTTCTCTCGAAGAATGGCGAAACGCCAACTTCCCTGCTGTCGAAACGGTCGTGTTGCGCGGGTTGCACAAACGATGCGTAAGTATTATGTAAAGTTATGAGACGGAGTCGCCTATACGTTCAGTAGTTGCCCTTGTCTGCTGCTTTGTTGCTTAAATAATTTATCATCGTCACTGTCTACAAATTATGAATGGAAATAATTTACGTATAAGAGACTGTTGTTAAGTTCAGTTTCTTTTAGAGTGACGTTCGTGGCCGTCGTGTTTTTATTCGGCATTTGACGGCCGATACTTTTCTCACTAATAAAAGAAAGAGCTTATATATCTTCATTTGGTATTACTCTTTTACCTTTCATACATACATACATATATATATATATATATATATATATATATATATATATATATATATATATATATATATATATATATATATATATATATATATATATATATATATATTGCAAGCGTCGTTTTGCAAGCGTCTCTGCTCTTCGCGAGAAGGCAAATCTGAAAACACTCGCTCATCGTAGAATAGTCTCTCGATTAAAATTCATGTATCAATTGTACCATGGTCACTTCAAAATTCCAACAAATTGCTACATAACCAACCCGTCCGTGCGCTTCGACCGTATTCATCATAATAAAACAGTTAGTCAACCATTCAGTCATCTGAACGTTCATCAGTACTCATTATTCCCTCACTGTGCTCTTTCATTATGGAACAAGTTACCTCAGGAGGTCGTTAATGCGGACACGGCACAATCGTTCACCCATCTCGTCAACGACCTAACACTTGATTTTTAATATGCAATATATTATGTTCCTCATTAGTGCTGAGATTTTTTTTTGTATTTCGGTATGAATTCCATTATTGCTATGTATTATTTATATTCTCCCTGATATTAAGAATTTCGTTATGTTTGTACCAAGTATTGTATTTTTTTATATTTTATATTCTGTTTTGTCACTGACATTTGTTACCCACTCCTGCCTGGGCCCGAACAGGGCCTGCAGTATTTGTAAATAAATAAAATAAATATATATATAACGCGTTCGATGCTCGAACGAGTTATTCGACGGTCGTAGGTTCGATTCCTGCTCACGGCTGGTTATTTCTTCACCTACTTTTGTTTCTTCTTATTTACAGTTCATTTGTTCTAATACCTTCCCCTATAAATTCCTTGGCATTATTGTCTGATAGATTTCATTATATATATATATATATATATATATATATATATATATATATATATGTGTGTGTGTGTGTGTGTGTGTGTGTGTGTGTGTGTGTGTGTGTGTGTGTGTGTGTGTGCTGTTTATTGAGCAGAAATGAATTCCAAATGGGAGAAAAAACAGCCAGACATGCAGCTATTTTTATCTGCACCAGTCGTAAAAGAAAGTTCGTTTCATTTCCTTCTCGTTTTGTGCTTCCCGTACCATGAGCTTTTTGTGTCCATCGCACTTATTGAGGGCGTGCAGTACTTCCGCTTCAGGCGTAAACAAGCCGAGCCTCACTCTTGAAAATGCAAGCGAGAAAGTGAGCGTAGTACCACTGCATGATAGCACGACTGACGCGTTACCGTAATTTCCGCATAGCACTTGGCGATCTGCGGAGTTTTCCCCTTTTTTTCCTTTTGCTTGGCCGCCAGCTTCCCGCTTTTTGCTTTTTCTTCCCTCTTGCTCCTTCACGTCCACCCTCGGTCCCCCGGTCGCGGAGTCATTTCGCGGTCATCCCGTCGATGCCCGGGCCTTCACCTCGAAAGTTCAAAGTCCTCTCCACCGGGGACAATGCGTCAGGACACGATCTTAGGGAATCGATGGTACCTAGTTTGCAGGCTCCACTTGTCCCTAGTGTGATCCCATTTTACCCCAGGACTCCGACCTAGCGCCAAGCGCAGCCTCGTGTTCTGGCCCCGCCACGGTGGTCTAGTAGCTAAGGTACTCGGCTGCTGACCCGCAGGTCGTGGGATCGAATCCCGGCTGTGGCGGCTGCATTTCCGATGGAGGCGGAAATGTTGTAGGCCCGTGTACTCAGATTTGGGTGCACGTTAAAGGACCCCAGATGGTCGAAATTTCCGGAGCCCTCCACTACGGCGTCTCTCATAATCATATGGTGGTTTTGGGACGTTAAACTCCACATATCACACATCAATCAAGCCTCGTGTTCTAACATGACAACATCGCGAAAAAAAGAAAAAAAAAGAAGGGGAACACTAACATCTCAGTCGAGTGGGAGGGGCCTGTTCTTCTGATTCTTTTTTTTACTAACTTACAAGTGTTGAAAAGGGGGAGGGGTTAAGTGCCATTCGCTTTTGATATTGGAGGCTTGTGTAACACGTGGAGGTTTAGGCCAGATATTCAGTGCACAGGAAAAGAAAAAGAAAAATCTGGCGCTCGAAGGAGGGGAGAGTGATGTTTCAGTGTGCGAATGTGTTCGTTACTCCCACTGTGGTACCCTCGTGGTTCCAGTTTTATTGCGATTACGGAACTGAAGAAAAATTTGGTAATTCTCGTAAAATTTTGCTGGTAGTCTCAATTTTCATCTGTTCTTCCGCGGCTTAACTGGAATGTTTTCTTTATTTTTTAATGGTTTTTCTAATGTTTGCTTTCACCAGGAGTGGCTGCTCAGTGGGAAGGGCACCGGTTTGATTCTGGTCCACGGCGGCTGCAGTTTCAAAGAGGCGAAATGCACTCATACCTTTTTTACTCGGATTTAGGTGCCCTCTTTGGAACCGCAGGTGACCTACATTAATCCGGGGTGATGTCTCGTAATCACATTGTGATTTTGGCTCATAAAACACCGCAAATTATTTTTAACAGCTTCGTTTTGACAGATATAATTTTAGCTTTTATCTTGAGTTGAGTCAGGCGTGCCACAGTTGGCCCACTCTTGGCCCCTGTCTCCTTTTATGTGTATGAATCATTTGTCTACTTGTATTTGTATACCAGTTTATTCATATGCTGACGAATGAAAAGTTTATTGGGCGGTTT
The DNA here is from genome assembly GCA_013436015.1 of Rhipicephalus annulatus. Taxonomy (NCBI): domain Eukaryota; kingdom Metazoa; phylum Arthropoda; class Arachnida; order Ixodida; family Ixodidae; genus Rhipicephalus; species Rhipicephalus annulatus. The sequence goes on along the minus strand of WOVY01002611.1, from coordinate 203,667 downwards.
TCAAAAATTGTGACATACGTACGTGCTCCTCAACAAGACTAAAGTGCAACTTCTAAGCAGTGGCGCAGCCAGAATCAAGATAGCACACCACGCCAAAGTCCCCCCCCCCCCACCCAAAAAAAAAATCGTCATGGCATAGAGTGAAAAATGACCATTTCAAAGAGGTGTCTCAGCCCCCCTCCTAACACCCCCTAATCAAATTAGTGCCCCCCGACGAAAACATTTCTGTCTACGCCCCTGCTTCACGGTACAATAAATGCTTAATCGACTGAAATGTGAACAACTTAAGTGTCAACTAATGCGTGTATCTCGCCAAACCGTATTCGCATTTTCATTTTTCTAGAGAATTCCTGGGTTGAATCCGGGATGTCTTTATATCGATACTTAGGATTGACGATTAAAATGACATTAACTTGGAAGCAACATATCCGTGTAATCAATAAGTGGCGAGACTAGCCGCAGGCTTGGGTACCTGAGAAGAAAGCTTAGCCATGCTCTGATGTCACTGAATTTGTGCAAGTTGCGTGCAAAACTTCTTGCGTTTGTTCTAAACGCGAGGATATGTGCTGCCTTCATTTAACCATGATTATACCTGCAACACGCACTTGAATTAATGGCAGTTCCCTTTCCATTATCTCTGAGTATACAACCGTGTGACCTCTGCTACAGCAGTAGGAAGGTATATAGGTAAGGCGAACAAGGAAGGGCTGTAATATCAACCAGTCGTGGACGTCCGTTTTTCTACCCTGTTAACTGGGAAAGTTTGCTGATGCTTCAGGGATCTGGATGCCCCACCGTGGTGGTTTAGGTACTCGGCTGCTGATCCGCAGGTCGCGGGATCGAATCCCGGCTGCGGCGGCTGCATTTCGGTTGGAGGCGGAAATGTTGTAGGCCCGTGCACTCAGATTTGGGTGCACGTTAAAGAACTCCACGTGGTCGAAATTTCCTGAGCCCTTCACTACGGCGTCTCTCATAATCATATGTTGGTTTTGAGACGTTAAACCCCACATATCAATCAATCAGTTACCTGAACCGTAGATAAGGTGATTGCATATCTCCCTTTGCATTATAATGAATTTTTTTGGACCATGTCAGTTTCGCATAACTTATTACGATCTATTTTTGCGTGGCGAATTTCTTCCAAATCGTATATCTCTCGAAATTCCCTTATCGCACACCGCCTCGACAACAATATCAAATTCTTTCAACTTTAAATATGCGAGCTTAACCCTGTAATCAGTCCTTTTGAATACATGTAATCACTGGTTTAAACTATACGCATGTTTTTGAGCTCTGTCAGTGGGCACGCAAAACCATAAATGTTTACTAATTAACTCCTTATGTACGTCTATTGAATGGAATGATGGTCACAGAGGTGCTAAGCATCCATGACTTTGACGCTTGTATCTCGAGACGCGCTGCTTACCGCTAACGTATTGTTACGTAAATAAAGCACGCTACTTCATCGTTTATTTGCCTTACCGCGGTGTGCCCCACATTTCGGACAGCACTATCTTTGTGCTTGTAGGCACTGCGACGCTTTTCTTAGTTTCGTTGTGTACCACTCGCCGAGTTAATTAAGATGATTTCGTTTCCACTAATCGGTGGTTTATCTTTCATTTATGCTTTCGTGTGTTTGATTATACCGTTCCCTTAATGCTTTCAAGGATCAAACACACCACTTAAACAGACAGATGTATTGTTAATGCGTTTTAATTTCGCTTTCAATTTCATGTTATTGTACAATGTTATTATACTGCCATACATTCTTGGTTTTCGTTTTTTTGTATAACAGATTCTTTTTTTTTTTTTGCCACGTGTTTTGCAGCGTATTGAAATTGTTGTTATTCCACTCGTACTTATAACGCCTTGTGAGGTAGTATGCAAGCCAGATAGAGCACGCAAGCAAACAGATAGATAGATAGATAGATAGATAGATAGATAGATAGATAGATAGATAGATAGATAGATAGATAGATAGATAGATAGATTCTGAACAAAGTGCTTTCGTTACAATGGAAATTCACAATGCTCCTGTTCATCATTCTTTTCACCTTTTCATTATTACTTGAGCTGGTTTACCATAATCAGTGACCAGTGTGTTACCCACAAGTGAATATATATTAAGTGAGCACACGTGATCAAGATGCGACAAATCCGGGAGGAATCGTAAAGGCTTCGGACGATACTCAGGGACTCTGCACCTCGGCACCACCGGTGCGCTCTACACCTTGACGCGTGATACGAGCCAGCACTGACAGATGGCGCCACCAGATAGAAAATGCCTGCTCTTTGGGAGGTTTCGCAATGTCGCTGTCGACACCGCGTTGTCTGTATAGTTGCCAAGGGGTAAAAAAAAAGGAAAACCTGGCTATTTCTTACATAAGCAGTTACGTTATGTCCTTACGTAATCGAGGAACTACTGCGTAATCCATCGAGAGATCTGTGTAACGGCGCGCTTCATGGCGGGGCTATTATATTTCACCACAACATCACAAGTATTGCGTTCGTAAGCGAAATTATACGAGCCGGTTAAACGATTGAAGGTATCAGTAGTCAATCCCAGTGGCATGGGAGCCTGATCGTTATGCTCTTGCACGATTTTTAGCATTGCAGACGCCCATGAGACCGGGAGGTAACTTTAGAAGTAGCTGCTGCCGGTTATGCGTGCGCATTTTGCATCGCTGCCGGGCATGCGACATATTTCTTTAGACGTTTATGATAGCTTAACTATAAGGCAGGTTGATCACGTTTCGGAAAATCTAGGGTGCTTACACCATCTACATGTAGCATCAAATCTTCTACTGGGGCCGCACAGAGCAGCGGCCTGTTGCGATTTGGACATCGCGTTACATGTCGCCTGTATAAAAGAAACGGCCAGTGCAATGAGCACCAAGACCTGTTTTTCTGAATGATAAAGGGCCTTTCTAGCGTTAAGCGGCGAAGTCAAGGTCAGAAGCTACCAGCGGCCGCACCGAGATACGGTCGGTCGGCAAGGGTGTTGACACTCCGGGGAGTTCACCCGTACGGTCGTTGCACCGGCTTCATTCGTTCCGCAGCGGCGAAAAGCAAACAAAGATAACGTTCTGCAAATATCGTGGCGATATTATTGCATCCATTTCGCTGCACTACAACGGTTCACAGAGCCCATTTCGGCAAAAGTTTCGCGCACATTACCGCGCGCGCGCAGCATTTTTTTTTTTTTTTCCAAGCCGCGCCGGTAGCAACCGCCGTTTGGGTGCCCTGCCGCCGCGCCCGACGCGGGCTGTCATCTTCAAACATGGCGGTTCCGAGCAGACGCACATGTGCATCGGCAGCGTGAAAACGTGCGGATTTCTTGGGTACGGCCAAGTGAGTAACTCTCGTCCACATTTTTGCGAAGAGTGGCAGCGTCGGCACCATCGCCGGGTCTGATTGTCACGCGCCGGCAGAGCGATTGGGACGCGTCGCGAGCCGTCCGCGCCGCACGCCAGACTCCGGCGTGTGCCCGCCCTTTGTCAGTTCCTCTGGTAGCGTCGTTTCGCCGCCAATATGGCGTGCGCCGGCGCCGTAACTAGGACTTTTAAAAAGCGGCCGCATTTCCGCCGTGTTTTTGTCTCGGCGTTGGCTCGTTGCGGTACGATGAAATTCGGTCTACGACGACCAGCGTCGTTAGCGGCGGCATTGCTGGCCGCGCGCCCGCGGAGAATTTGTGACGGCGCGCGGCGGCGTCTGACAACAATCTCTCTCCACTACGTTCTTTTCCCCTTGCCGGTCGCTGTTCGTATGTCGTCACCGACGAAGCTGTTTCATTTCCAGGCACTGCGGTTGTTGACACTTGGCACGGTTCGCGAACTAATCCCGCGCATCCTTCCTTGCCGCGCCGACGGAGCAGCCCCGCGCGGCACCATTGTTCGCCGGCCACTGCAGTGCCTACTGGGTGCGTAGTTTTTCCAGATGTTGCCCCGCCAAAGACAGCCGAGACCCCCCTTTTCGCTGTCTTTTTTAGAGACTTCGACCGGTTGCCGCTGCAGCTTGGCTCACCTGTATCGTTCGTTTCTTCCGTCCACGTATAAACGGCGTTGATCGTACTCAAAGGCCGATCACCGCGGTGTTACTACTGTACCGTGTTGGTGCTGCACACATGCATGCAGGTTTGCCTTACCGCCAGCGACTGCGAAGTTTGGGCCGCCGTTTCGGCCAGAGTTTCTTTGCCGTTCAAGAAAGAGCGTGGCTTCACCACATCTGACGCAGTCGTGTCATGTGGTAACCTGTCAGCTCATGCGCAGCACATGGTCTTGCGCGGACTGTTTACGTTAGTATTGCGCTCGAGGTCGGTAGACAGCTTGCAACTCACTTTCAGCCCTTTTGCGCAGTAGGAAATCAGTTTTGTTTATCACATGCAGGATGGTGTTGTCGATTTTCTCTTGCCCGTATTTCGTACGCTGGCACGTGACAAATAAACGGAGCCGGAGCTGCTGCGGTGTTAACGCGCGATCCATTATTTTCGTGAATCGGCCTCTGGCGCGTGAATTGTTACATAAGGTGTGCAATCGCCCTTGTCCCTGACAATAACACTTTATCAACCGTAATGGTGTTCTAAGGTCATATGCTATTTTTCGGGCGCGATGGTAGTCAAGAGCTCTTAAAAGAGTGCGCACAACAATAGCTTTTGGGCTATCTGCCTTCATTCCAACGTGCATTGCGTCACGGATGCTCGAAAGTGCTCTTTCAACAGAGCTATCGTCCCTAAGGCCATAAAGGCGGATCCATCAACCACAGTGGGAGTAACGAACACATTGCGGATCCATCAACACAGATTTTCATGCATAAATGAAAAGTGCGACCTATTCTGGGCCTGTTGCATTAATGCGAGACCTATTGCACAAGCAGTCTTTGTGGCCTTTAGTTACCATGCGTAAGCATGTTTTGTAACCCTTCCCACATCATGACCGCCTCATTGCCCCAGAAGTGACATTTCTGGGAGGCTTGTTTTATAACACCGTGAACTGCACAGTAGTGAAATGCATAGTTCGGGTACAGCTATGTAGCCGTCCATCGGTTTTTGTTGTTTAGGACAACTATTTCAAATTGCTATAATTCTAGTTTCTATGTAGACATAGCATGAATGCAGCATGTTGTGGACACACTGCATTAACATTTTGAGTTCACATTTATTAAAGTTTGTTAGATTACGTAGAAAGTGTTCACCTTGTTACAATTTATGAGGTATGAGCATTTATTTGGTCAGCATTGCAAAATGTTCTATGACTGGGACGAAAATTCCTTATAAAATAAATTTATAGAGGGAAAGAGTGCAAGAATGGGAAAGGTGGGGATGTCAACCAAAAAAGTGTCTTGTTCCGTGCCCTACGCTGGCTGTTCGGGAATATTATTTAATGCATCACCATCCACTTAGGCAGGTGGGGACATTAGATATTTTTGCTTTCTTTAACTGAGTGAAACTGGCACATTTCTGTTTTATTATTGAAAAGTTCTTGAGTTCTGAGCAAGCTTTTATACCGGGGAATAGCTATTCGAAAAATAAGTTGCACTGTTAAGTGACGAAACTTCCCCAAGTCAGCAAAGCCAGTTTTTGACTGAACATGAAACATTTATATTCACTTTGCAGCATCCTTCAAAGTTATGTTCTTGATTTTCGCATCATGGTACACCGTTCCCAGATAAAAATCCTTAAAATCAAAATAACTTCCAGAGTTAGCAAGAAGTTTTTGTTCAGTAGACAGATGCGGTGGTACAGCTGCTGCTAAAGAAGATTACGTGCAATTGATGAGAGCAGCGAAATTGTTGCTCGTATAAAAAAATGTGGGCCAAGTAGAAATATGACCTACTTTATGTTGGCTGATGCTGCTTGAACACGTACATCATGACTGCCACTAGCTTGTTGGCATGCTCAATAGCCAAATGCCACATGTCGTGATTTTCCCTCTCTTGTCTTTAGCACATGTGTTAATGTGTTAGCTGCGGTGTATGTAACAATAATTCACGATAGTTTGAAGTAAAGCTGTTCAAATTCTGTATTTCTTGTGAGTACACACACTGTTTTATGAAAATCTTTTTTAACCATTCAGCTTTGAACCACCGAACATCACTAGCATAGGGGCACGACTTGCAGCTTTGTTTACCTGTAGCTTTGAATAATTGCGCCATTTGGCGAGGATCGTTGTGGGGCTCGGCATGTTGGTGCATTGTGGCATACTGACTTCGGCAAAACATGTGCCTTATCTTTGTTGGGTGTGATGAAAAACAAGGTGTCTCTACATACTGGATGCATTGTGATAATTCAACAGGTCTGTTAGTCTTTGACTGAGAACTTTAGGGTCGTTACAATATTACAGATACCCAAGGAAACAATGTGGCTCTAATGGCCTGCAATATCCATTGCAGTGAATATTTGAAACATGTGAAAGTTAAGCTCAGTTATGATACAATAGCTTGGAGGGTTAAAGGGGCCCTGCAGCACTTTTCAATGATGGTAAGGAAACACTGCCGTTCAATAGTCAAGGCTCCCGAGAACATGCGAGACAAACGTTGCAGCACAGCACAAATCTGAGAGTCTGCTAGGAAGTGCTTCGTCTTCTTTCTGGAAATTCTGTCATATTCACAAAATGACCATATTATGAGGACAAACTCCACAGAAAGTGGCTCATTTGAGTACAGTGTGCTGCGTAGTTGTCGTGGCCACTGCGGGACGCTGCCACGTGCACGCGTGCATGCTTGCGAACTCGCTGAAAGCAAGTTTGTGTACGACGAAAAAAGGGCAAGAGTGTGCTCGAGGTCATGATGCGCGCTGACATTGAGATTCATCTTTTTTTTCCCCTTGTCATCGCTGTCCCTACGTAGGCTTTGGCGTGCTAACTAGCATGAAAGAAGAGAGAGAGAGCACTTGAAGCGTGTGAGCAAAATCCCTGTAACTCCGCTCATACTTCATTGATTCTGGAACTTTTTGCAGCAGTCGATTCGTGACTTCGATTATTACTCGTAAAAGTGTTGCGCTGTCTTTACTGTAACAGAGCGTGTGCTGGTTTGCTGCTTGTGTATATTTTCAGCAATGGTGTGTGAACATGATGTCATCTTAAATCATTTTTTTTAATCAAGAGTACTCATCGAATAGAAGAGAATGTGTCTATAATTATAGTTAAAAGTACCGCAACATGTTACCAGCGTTTGTCAGCAGTGCCGTTGTGTATACTGACATACTGGACGGGCTTGAACTCTGTAATAACTATAATTCCTTTTACTCAACAAGCTAAATGGGTCTTGTCTGGCGAGCTTGGTAATTATTGAGCAGATAGCCAAAGTTTGTGAGAAAACCTAGATAATTGACCGAACGATGGTTACCTTCCAGCAGTCTTGTGCACTTCATAAGAACCTGAGGCCTGGTAATCTTGGTAGCTGAATGCAATACCATACTTTGACTCCTCTTTGCCTATAAGGCAACGAGTATGTCTTTTTCAACCATTTGAACATGGTGTCAGTGGCTTTCAGTTTCAGCATCTTTACGTTAAACATTCATGCATTTTCAGTGACCTTGCAACACGAAAAGAAGAGACACTTTATATTGTCATTTTTGATAGGCCACAACATAACAGCAACATGATGTAATAGTGTTCTATGAACATAATTCATGGTAACTTTCATAGGTTTTTCCCAGGGGTTTCACAGCGGTATTCAGCAGTTTTATGCATTGTGCTTCCACTTTTAGTTTCTATGTTGTTTTGTTTTTCAAAAGTATGACCTTTCAGACATGCAATGTGGCATTGTTCTTGACTTCTGTCCGGTAAAGGCAACTTGAGGTAGCACTGTGGGCAAGCGTACTGACTGGGCACTTTTTCATGTTTTGCGCTTGACTGGTGGTCAGTATGAAAGCTCTCCCATCTTATCAATGGGTTCAGCCTGCAGTGCACAGTGGAGGATAAGACCAGCATAGAATTGAACTTAACTCATCAACATAGAATATGGTCCCCATTACAGAGCTGAATGGAAAGTGGATAGAATTATTTATATAGGAGGGGGGAGGGGTAAATGCTGAAGACAAGCAGCAGCATCGAGGTATCTTGTTCTGTGAATACTATAACACAGTTATTTCCTGACCTGCTGCAAGACATACTCTTGTGGTGTGATGACTACATATGTCAGTGCATTGACATATGTAGAAACACTTCAGGGACTACTTCTCCGCTCTGTATATTTTCCACCCATTGTATAAATGTGAATGTTGTATAGAGACACCATCATATTTATTTATTATATTTTATTTATTTATTTATTATACCTCAAAGGCCCCTAAAGAAGGGGTTTTACATGAGGGGTGAGCGTATCTGCAACGACAGTTCTATGATATGTTTAACATGGTTGGGTCCAATTGAAGTACTGCTTTGGTGTGAAGGTCATTCCAGTCTCTTGATGTCAGGTTGAAGGAGGAGGTTGCATGGGAGACAGTGTGAGCGTTAGGGAGGTATACGGTCTTTTCGTGGTTGGTCCAGCATGAGCGGCGATGAGCAGGAACAATGAGGTCGACTTTGGGTGATTTGTGAAAAAACTTGTGAAAGAGAGAAAGGCTGGGAAGGTTTGCTTGTAATTTGAGTTTCGATGAACTAGAGTTGCAGATATAGTGCGAAAAATGAAACATACGGCACGGCTCTGCACTGATACAATCATGGTGATTTGGTTATGCTGGTATGGGTCCCGCGGGGCACATGCTTATTCGAGTTTTAGCCTGACTAACGAGCAGTAGGTTAGAAGTTTGACTGAGGGTGCCTGACTAACGAGCAGTAGGTTAGAAGTTTGACTAAGGGTGGTGCTAATCAGATATTACGCCACAAGAAATCGAGAACAAGATTAAAAGAATTTGTTATGCTGGTTATATGGGTGTGCCATGATAGGTCAAAAAAGAGATTAATACCTAAATACTTGTAGGTGTTAACAGCAGATATTGAAGAGTCACATATGATATAATCGCGAGCAGGTATGAGGAGAGAAGATTTTGATACATTTAATTTTATGAGCCACATGTGACACCAATCTTCAATTTTCCTGAGGTCAGATTGTCAGGACAAAACATCATTGCTATTGTTAATAGGGCGGTTTAGCACGTAATCGCCTGCAAACAATTGAATTCTGGAAGAAATCTCCGTTGGAAGATCGTTAATGTAAATGAGAAAGAGCAGGGGCCTGAGGACTGTGCCCTGGGGAACCCCAAATGTAACGGGTGCGAGAGAAGAGGAGTGTTCGTTGACCTATACGAATTGTTGACGGTTGCTCAGAAAATCGCTTATCCATTGAAAAACAAGATAATGAAGGTTCAGGCGTGACAGTTTTAGGAATAGACGGTTGTGGGGCACTTTATTGAAAGCTTTTTCAAAGTCCAAAACTAGCGGGTCGACGGGGGTGTTGGTATCAAGCCTAGAACTGATGTCGTTAATGACGAGAGCCAGTTGAGTGCCACAGGAAAGGCCCTTCTGGAAGCCATGCTGGTTGGGATGAAAGAAGTTGACAGAGCTAAGAAATTTCGCGACATGTGAATGAAGAATGTGCTCCATTAATTTCGAACATACACTCGTTAGTGACATGAGATAATAGTTTCTCGATGATGCTGGGTTACCTCTTTTGGGCACTGGGATGACCTTCCCCACCTTCCAATCTTGTGGTAGGGTACTAGTGGAAAGTGATTGCTGGAATATGCAAGAAAGAATGACACTGGTAATGTGCTTTGTGTTTTTTAGTATTTTAGCGTTGATGTCGTCTATGCCAGCTGATGATGTCAACTTTAGGCTATCGATCAAAGCAGAGATACCAGTAGCCTCAAAGGCGATATCGTGCGTTACGGGAAATTCAAATGGAGACAAGTAAGGCATATTGCAATCAAGTTCATTGGTGAAAACTAAGCTGAAAACGTTGTTCAATACACATGCAGTGTCATCTGGTGGGATGCGTTGATTATGTTCATCACAAAGTGACATACTTTTAGATGTGCTTGGATTAATAAATTTCCAGAATTGTTTGGTGTTAGTGTTTAGCATGTTTGATAACGTTGAAGCAAAGAAGTTGCATTTGGATTTTGCGGCAAGTGAATCGAACAGTTTTTCGGGGGCGCGGTACTTTTTCCAAGCATCCACTGTGTTTAATAATTCGGCAGAGCGGTAATGTCATTTCTTTTTGTTTATTAGATGCTTCATTTCTACACTAAACCATGGTGTCTGTGTTCGTTCTGTTACTGTTATAGTGGGGATGAAAGTACAAATGAGATCATGCACTTTGTTTTTGAAAAGGCACCAGTTAGTGTCAACCGATCGTTGTGAGAAGTCTTCGTAAAACCAACTATAAAAAGCTGCAAGTTTCTCACAAATGGCTGTGTTGCCTGTATCAGAAAGTGTTAGTTTTTTCTTTATACTTTTTGATCGTGGCGTGTGAAACTGCAGTGTGGCATTTATTATAACTTGGTCGCTCAGCCCAGCCAAGTTAGTGACGGATAAAAGAGTTTCTGGGTGCGACGTTAGCAAAAGGTCGAGGATACTTGCTGAGTGGTCAGTTTCTCTCGTAGGGGTGCAAACGAGTTGTGAAAGTCCTAATGTTAAGCAGGAATTTACGAACTCACTTTCCGCTCTACATTTGGACAAATTTAAAGACAGATCAGACCAGGTTATCTTAAGAAAGTTGAAATCTCCAAGGAGCATAATTGGAACATTGGAATAAGAACCATAAAGCGAATTCAAAGCGTCATGATAATCAGCAACAAACGACCGGTCTGCGTCAGCAGGTGGGCGGTAACACACACCGATAATGGCGGGAGGATGGAGTGCTTTGCAGGATACAAACAGTACTCCTAAACTACTGAAAATTTCTATAATGTTGCATAACAGTCTGCTGCGAGTGGCTATAAGCACACCACCGCCCCGCCTACAGATTCGGTCACAACGAAAGACATCAAAACCAGAGAAATAGATTGCCAACTCATCAGAGATTGACTCATTCAACCAAGTTTTGGTTAGCACGACGAAATCAAACTCGGTAGTTTCTATTATGTGTAGTATTTGGTCTCGTTTAAGTATGAGACTTCTGATATTGATGTAAATGAGTTGAACAGGACAAGTGTTAGCAGGAGAACATAAGGGAGTGCACGGCCTCCGTGATACCAAAATTTGCTCGGAATGCGGCAGATCGCGGCGTGAACTCGAGGCTAGCTATAATAGTCGTGGGTATATGCATGTCATGCATGTACATAAAGCTTTGTGGCCCCCCACCCCTATGCTTTTCTTTTAAAATATTTCTGGCTGTGTAGTTGTTAAGAATCTTACACATAGAAAAAGTGAAAGTTGCCGATTTTTAAAATATTCTGTTTCCCAATGGAGGTGGCTTTTAATGTTGTTTTTCTTGCGGTGGAAACGCTTTTGATTTACTGTTACCTGCTGTTTACGCAAAGCTGGTGTGGTCTGAAAAGAAATGATCATAAATTTTTGAACGTCAAGGTGGGATTAACAGAGATGTGCCATATTAGGGGTGATAAAAAAAAAGTATGCTTAAGAGTTTCTTTTGGTTGTCTCCTTGTCGCATTTTAATTTAGTCATTTTAGTATAAATGCTGCTTAGCTTACGAAGTGAGATTGATTGGTAAATGGCTATAGGAAATGTTAGAAGTCAGTGTACAGTTAATGCTACTAAGTTTTAATGCCACTCGCTTAAGTTGCAGTATGGAAATGACATTAAGAAGGAAGGCATGTCATGCATATAAATATAGAAATCGTACTAGATTAGGGTATGCATTTCTGAAAGATGAAATAAGTTAGTCTTGCTATGTTATGTGCTTTAATTAAGTGGAAAAGGTAATGAAAACAGGAGATGGCTTGATCAGCTACACTAAATATCCCAACACTTGCTTCCTGCTGAGTGTCATGGATATTTATAATGCCTACTTTGAGATTGTTACCCAATTGCATATGAAGAGTACTGACACGATTTGAAGTCGTCGCAAAAGAAACATATTTCATTTTCTTGGTATGCAGTGCCAACACTCTCCACACACCGGAGTCGGACAACACGCATAAAACATTTTATTTTGATTTTAAAGTTTTCATTGCTGAGCGTCTGCAAGCCAGCTACACTGCGATGTACATTAACTGGACGACTCAAGACAGCTCCTGAGCTTGCGAACTCTGCACCTCCATGCGGTTTATACCGCAGGAAATTGCTATCGGGGTCACTGCATGACTCATCATTGTTTACAAGCACCACGAGCAGATGACAGATTTTCCGTTAGTATGTCGGTCTTCCTGTAATGACGCACTGTTATGACAAATCACTGAGAAGCTGATCTCTTCTTATCGAAACCAAAAGTGTTTTTTTTAAGGTAACGGCAATGAAAATATATACGATGCATTCCCGGGCACAACACTCTTTGTAGGTTTCTCGACACCAGTACCCTTATTTAAAGCAATGATGCAAAAATTTTTGACATTTAACAAAAGCCAAAATATCTTGCTCAGATTTAGAATTTTTTATTGCAATTTTTGATGTGTATGAATAGGAACACAGTATTGCATTGAAGTCTGAAATCACACATAGTTGAATGATTGCATCCTGATGTTGTTTCGTAATGATTAAAGGTGTGAAAAAAAAAGGAAAAATTTCCATCTGCCTTGCAAACAATACAAAGCAACAGGGGATGCCAGCATACGTTATAGTTCTCCATAGCTTTCTCTCTGCCATTCTAATACCTGTGTTGTCACTTTGCAAACTGAAGAAAGAAATGGTGATGATGTCATTACATTTTCTTGGAGAATTGGTGTCGAAAAGGCACGTCGTGCCAACTTTCCATCATTCTTCTCCCTGACTGTAGTTTGAAAGTGTATACAGTTAAAACTCGATTTAGCAAAACCTCACCTTTCGAATTTTCTGACCTAATGGAGGAATTTTCATTCTCCAGCAGGAACCAGTAGGATTCAACGTTGTTGCCTTTTTGAATTAAAAGAGGCTTTCATGGCAGTGAAACCAATTCAACAAAATTTTTGAGCAAAAGGGCAATGATTCCTTCAGAATTTTCACACCGACGACGTTGCTTCCAATGTGCACTGAAACGGTGCCTAGTCGCCTTGATGATGACTCTGATAGTATTTTTTGAGGTCTGAACGCCACAGTCAGTAGCGCTTTTACATATCAAATGGTGCAGGGAAGTAGTGGTTTGTTGACCCTGCAAATACTCCCACATGGGCGCAGATGATGATCTCGTTATTTAATGGTTTAAGATGTTGCACCGATGCCTGCTTGGACCTTTTTTTTGCAGTGAAACCTCTTATGAGACTAAAAGAAGGTTCGTACGCGCCGGAGCATTCCGCCGCCGTTGTCCGCAACCACTATTACACAAAATAAGAAAAAAAAACTAAGTAAATAAAAAACACCATTGATATAATGGGATTGGAACCCGGATCCCCTGCGTGCCAGCCCAGCATTTTACCACAGCTCTATGCCCATGCTCGAAACTCCGTTGCAAACTGACCTCAGGGAAGCATGATGTCTCGAAAGGAATCACGTTAATGTGAGTAATAAAAAGTTTCACGTCAGCCAAAGTACAACCAGGCGTCACCACACAACACGGATTGTGTAAAAAATAGATTTTTGAATGATAAAACCCCTTTACAAAAGCTTCAGGCATAATTCGTCGTTAGCCACACCATAGAAAAATTGCTAAAAATTTCTTGCAAATGTGTAGCGGGTACCACGTTTCTCCGAAGTATGATGAAACATGGCAAAGTACTTGCCTTTCTACTACACAAAAATTATGATTGTTAATGGATTACTGGGTATACCCTGCAAGCGGTCACGCAAAGTTCGTTTGAAAAAAAGCTCCGGAAGTCCTCTCTTATAGCTTTTGCTGTGACTGTGCTGCGTGTTCCACGCAGGCCTGGTGTTTTCTTGTGCTTTGACTACAAAAAGGGCCTACCAAACGCTGAAAATGTTTAGTGTGATAATGATTGCACATTAAATGCATTCGTTATCCTTGTCCTTGAATGTGGGCAGTTTGCTGTAGTTTCATGTGACCATGTGCCTTGCCTGCATCGCTAAGAAACTGGAGAAATTTATGCTTGGGCTGCCCTTGTGGAAATTCAACTTGCATAAACTTGTTAGTGGCAAATAAAATGCTGCAGTAGCTGTATTGAGTTTCAGGTGACATATTAAAACATTGAAGTGGGAAAATTCGTTCCTTGTTTTCAGGACCTTCTCAATTTGATAAAATAATTTAAGCACCCCAATCGCTTTGGTAAATCGAGTTCCAACTATATTTCCCCCTAATGATGCTGAAATTTTCTTTTTCTTTTTTAAGGAAAGGTTCTTTTTCTTTTTTAAGGAAAGGCATACAGACCTTGAACTAACTATGAAATTGACTGACTTGAACTAGCGATGAAATTGGCTGACTTAGTACTTATTCTGGAAGTGTATTGATTGAAAGTTTTTGCGATTGACCGGCATAGATCTACAGTGTTGATGAGTAACGTGCGCCCTGGCAAGTGTCAGCAATTGAAATCTGTGACATTACTGTGATTTAGTGCGGGAACCTCAAGGGTGGCAGCGCAACGTCTATTTCTTTCTTACATGTTTCCTGGCTTACGAAAGGTCATCTTGCCATGAGAGTGGTGTTCTTTTGTATTCTGGAAGTATGATTTACTAGTTCTAGTGAGCCCATTATTCTCTACAGTGTCCTTTTATAAAAGTGCTGGACCATTTTAACCGTTACATTAAAGATGAAATATATTACCTGACAGTTGTCCCAAACATAGTTGAAAAGTTGTTTCTGAATGCTGTCTGTGCTGTTGATGAAAAATAATGAATCTGGCTGTATGTACCTGTTTTCAATATAAATGCCATTAAGAAACCTAAAGCATTGTACACTTGATTACGATCACATGGCTTTTCGGCAGCTCTGAAGCTGCTCCTTGGCTGTCAGCTAATACGAGATGGCAGTACCCCGTAGATACTAGCCACTGGGCAATTGTCTTGACCACAAGTAACCCATACTCACACTCTTAATGACCTTTCAGCGTTCCATGCTGATTGGAGTAATCCAATTGTTGGTACTTTTCAGAAATTGCTTTTGCTGTGGGAATATTGTAGTATCTAGCAGTTGTTCAGGTCATGTTGCTCAAGCTTTGCGTACACACGTCTTATAGCCGTTTATATTCAGGCAGTTCCTAAAAGCACGGTATAACATTTAAGAGAGTTACTGTGTTTTCAGCACATAATATCTCAGAAGCTGCAAGGAACATGTTGTGTATTGATGCTGTGCAAGTCTCCAATCGGGAAATCATGAAAGTTGAATGTCGTGATGCATGGGCCAAAATGTCGCTTGAGTTCTTGGGGGGTCGTAACATATGTGCAGCACTTTAATGATCCTAGCCTTTAGTGCTTCACTAGTGCAAGCACTTTCATGTATGCTGTTATTCTGAAGCGGCAGCAACGTATACACTGCTGCCACACATTATGCCATTCACAGGGTGCTATTTCTGCTGGGTGTCATACACTTGAGCTTGTATAAGAATGAAGGAAAAATCAAGCCTAGTGTGTATGGAATTTAAAAAGACAGATGCCACCTCCTTTCCTTTATTATGAACTCAAGATGTTACATGGTACTTGTGATCAATTGTGGCCAGGTTCAGGAGATATATGCTTTATTTTCCAAACCATCTCTATTATCGCATTGGTGGATTGTCCAGGCATAGCAAAACTATTTACAGATTCTTTAACTAGCATGACACTATGGCCTTCCTTAGTTAACTAACAATGCTTTTTGGAACACCATACAACCTCTGGATGTACTCTGTGGACTGCAGTATTTGTCCTGTACAAAACGGGTTACTGGGCAGTATAAGGCACCTTTATGTTCCGTTACTAGAAAGTCTGACTATTATTAATTGCATTGGAGTGGGGAGAGAATGCATGAACATTTCGTGGGGTGGCGAAGTAGGAATGCGAGTGATTGTCGCAATGACAACGTTTACCATGCATCTTGGGTTCCCACGAGATTTGGTTATTTCTTTTTGTACATAACAGTTGTGCAGGCCGAATCCGCTATTGTTAAACCTTGACATCTTGATGGGGAGGGGCACTGAAAGAAGGGTTGGGGTGGGGTCCTGAATGGTCTGTTGAAAGGATGTCTCCACTTGCGGAAATGTGAAAGTATAACTGGGGAAACTTGTTTCGAAGTTAGGCGGGGCCTACCGAATTCTCTCGATGAATGGCTCGGGCGGGGAGGCTTTGTATATTCTCGCCATTATGCAGTCTTGTTTGTAAGACACGCCCTCTCCGCTTATCCCCCTCTTATCTGTTGGTAGAGACAAAGTTCCTTCCTGGTCGTTTTCGCTGAATGTCAGCCAACCTGTCCGCCAAATGTTTCTGAAGTGACATATTGGCCCGGTAGTGTAGGACGCTGGCTGAGAGCTGGCGTCTTCATCATTATCAGTTACTTAACTCAGCTAGCGAACGAATCAGTGCCCTGCCCTTGCTTGCCTTTATGAACATGAGCAGCGTTCTCTATTGAGGGGAGAGGGGGCACGTCTTACCGCAGCGCCCCCCGCCCCTCCTTCATTCTACGAGCCCGAGCGAATAAAACAATTATTACGAACAAATAGGTCGCTATAAGTGGTTGGACCTCCTAGTCCGGAATACCATTGACTCTTCCCGCCGTTCAGACTCGGTCGACCAGGGCCTGTTGCTGCACTGGGTCATAACTGGACAAGGTCGCGCCCTACTCGACTATTGTAGGATTATCATTCCCCGATATAGTGGGATTATTTTGGCACTCCCAGACCATATGAAATAAATTGGCTGCCTGGGGACAAAATTTACTCTGCGGATTGTACACCGAAGGGTCTATCTTGGACAATACACAAGGATTTGGAAATCATGATGTAATCGTCTTCACGCGACCTTCCATACCTTATATAATTTAGGATCAGGCGGGGGGTAGAGTGCGTCTACTCAGCCTGATGTGTTGCAGGATCTTAGTATAGGACAGGGCAGGCTGGGGGTCGTCCTGGTCAGCGAGAAGTGCAGCTGTGGACGCCCGGTGTAAGAGATCGCGGGTGGATGCACGAGCGAGGTCATTGCCTCTAAATCCTGTGTGCCCTGGTACCCACAGTAGCTGTATCCACTGGCGCTCTTGATTAGTGCCCGCAGCCTGTTGAGGAATTGACTGTGCTGAGCGGTCGACATGACCTCTGGCGAAATTGTGATACGCCGCCCGTGAATCCGTGATGACAAAGGTGACTTTTTGGTTACGCATGGCTAAGGCTATACCGGCCTTTTCCATGGATGGGATGTCTATTCCGGTAGCTGCAATGTAGTCCACGGCTGCTGTGGTGCGGTTGTGCAGGGGTCCGGCGGCACCCTCATTGAAGACGTATTCACAATCCGAATATTTTTTATATACGTACTTTGGCTCTGACAGCTCGCCCCCCCCCCTCCTTTTTTTGTAGTGGACGGGATGCATATTCCGTGGCAGAGGCCATATGGACTTCATTTTGCCATTCTTGTGTTTACTGGCGACCTGCATTGATGGATTTATGCTGAGAGCGTCTAGCTTGGCGCTGCCTGCTTTAGTACGCGCGAGCCGAGTCACTTGGTTCGTGTGATGAGCCTCGACGAGCTCTGACGCTCTATTACATATACCCATCGCAAGCAATTTGTCATTCATGGCCCATGGGGGCAAATTGAGGGCTTTCAGATATGAAATTCGTAGTAGACGGTCTAATTTTTTAGTAGATGGTCATTTTTTTTAAGGACGCGCTGGCACGGAAAGCTACAAGTGACGCGACTGATCACAAAGGCCTGTACAAGACACAATATGTCCACTTCTTTCGTGCCACGGTGTTGATTGGCAACTATATCTAATTCGCGAGATATTTGTACAGGTAGTACGGAGCTTTTCGATCGCTACCTTGTTATCCTTATTATTAATGCCCGCCCCTTGGACGGGGGATTTATCAAGTTGATTGAAGGAGGAGGATTGAAAGAGAAAGGACAGGGAGGTTAGCCATATCAAGTTCAATATTCAAAGGAATGTAGTTGGCACGTTTCCTAAATATCGGCAATTATGATTTATTGGCGGAGCAGCGGAGCCCGCATGTAAGGGAACACGTGAGCGCGTGGCCTGCCTCTGCGACGGCTGTCTACAGGACCATCATCAACCGACGGCCAAATAAAAGACGGTGGCTGTCATCTATTGGCAAACAAAACAACGAGTTATGGCCGCTGGACAAGCGATGCAAGATACTGTAGGCAGCCGTTGTGTACATACTATAGGCGCTCCTTGATCACGCGCTCAGTCAAGTCCTCGATATTGAAGCGCCTCGAAGGTCGCGGCTGCCTACTCCTTGGGAGGCCCCTGTGAAAGCTGAGAAACCTAAGTCGACTTATACTCCGACATCGACTCGTGTCAGCCAACTTCGGCCGCCGTTGTACATATTATAAGCGCCCCTTGATCACACGCTCAGTCAAGCCCTCGATATTGAAGCACCACGAAGGTCGCAGCTGCGTACTCCTTCTTGGGAGGCCCCTGTGAAAGCTGAGAAACCTAAGTCGACCTATACTCCGACATCGACTCGTATCAACCAACTTCGGCCGCCGTTGTACATACTATATGCGCCCCTTGATCACACGTTCAGTCAAGCCCCTCGATATTGAAGCACCACGAAGGTCGCAGCTGCGTACTCCTTGGGAGGCCCCTGTGAAAGCTGAGAAACCTAAGTCGACCTATACTCCGACATCGACTCGTATCAACCAACTTCGGCCGCCGTTGTACATATTATATGCGCCCCTTGATCACACGTTCAGTCAAGCCCCTCGATATTGAAGCACCACGAAGGTCGCAGCTGCGTACTCCTTCTTGGGAGGCCCCTGTGAAAGCTGAGAAACCTAAGTCGACCTATACTCCGACATCGACTCGTATCAACCAACTTCGGCCGCCGTTGTACATATTATATGCGCCCCTTGATCACACGTTCAGTCAAGCCCCTCGATATTGAAGCACCACGAAGGTCGCAGCTGCGTACTCCTTGGGAGGCCCCTGTGAAAGCTGAGAAACCTAAGTCGACCTATACTCCGACATCGACTCGTATCAGCCAACTTCGGCTGCCGTTTCAAGTACTGCACGTTCTGGTCACGCGTTGCTCGAGGATGACGGGCGTTGGACCGACTTGTTTGCTCCGCGCGGCCTCTCGATCGTAGTCGGCGGCGGTGCGCGCGTTCGATTTGTCGAGAAGGAAGAAGAAGCGCTGGCGTTGCGGAGAACAAAAGAAGGAGGCCTCCCTAGCGGGCCTCCACTTCTTGCTGCTGCTGTTCCTCAGCCGGTGGTATTTGCCGGCTGGTCTGTTCGTGGGGCTGACCGTTTGGTCTCGGTGCTGCTAGAAGGGAGGGGCTCGGGCTGTTAGAACACGGCGGCGATACGGGACGCTCTTGCCGATCGGCGTGCATGACGAACGAGCGCGCGCGCACTCCCGAGGTCAGGGTCACACTCGCGCGCGCCGCGGCGGCGACCCATTGACTCGTTCGTTCCCGTATGAGAGAAGGGTAGTACCTTCGTTCTTTTTTTCTCCCTCGTTTTTTGTTTGTTCCTAGGCCGTCGCTGGCGGCGGCGGTGGTGAATGACTCCCGGAAGTCTCCAAGTTCCTTGGCCTCGCAACGGCGGGCGGCCGAGGGCTCGCCGACGACCGCCCGAATCGCCAAGCCTGTCACGTCAGCGCTCCCATGATTTGCCGCAGATGCCTAGCCGTAAAAAGCCTTCCGGGCGGCACGTATACTTAGCTGGCGAGGATTAGGGGTGTATTATAATCTTGGCCTTGCACATCACTGGTTGTCTTGCGGAGTCACCAGCCGAGTCGTCAACGCTCCCCTCCCTTATTATTATTTTTTTGTTGTTCTTCTAGCTGTTTCCGCGTTGCTCAGACGATGGACCGAGCTCGAGAGAGCAGATTTCGCCTGCGGAGACGTTTAAATATCTAGTATACATGAGTGATGCCGTAGCGGAAGGCTGCGCTACCCCCCGCCCTCCACCTTTTTTTTTGCTAACAGTTAAGAATGGTCAGTGATATCGCAGACAGTCCGACTGTCCGTCAATTGCTTCCTAGATTTCGGTAAGATAATCGTCTGCTCTAATTAGCCATCACTTAGCTTGTCGTTTCCGTTCGAACTCTTGCAGCTTTGTAAAGAGCAAGATAAATTTACTAACTTTACAACCCTCAGATTAAAATATATATATATATATATATATATATATATATATATATATATATATATATATATATATATATCCATTATACAATAGGGCAAGGGCCTCAAACTCGCGTCTAAACTCAAACTCGCCTACCAAATGACCGACACTCCCACATTTTGAATGGACATATATCCTGTAAGGTGGTCGTGGGGAGGATCGACGCCGTAGCTCAGTGGTAGAGCATCGGACGCGTTATTCAAAGGTCGCATGTTCGATTCCCGACGGCGACAAGTTATCTTTATGACTCTTTCTTTTTCTTTGTTCACATTTACATTACAATTGTTCCTAGTAACATCCCCTATACTTTGTTTGGCATCATTGTCTGTGTGTAGTTATTAATATTGTGTGTAAAAAAGAAAACGAGCCCTTAAATTTCTACTTTCTTCACACACACTATTTTTCAGCACGAAAGTTAACAATTGCTGTCCTTTCGAGCTTGTTTGCGAGTACATTGCGCAATTACATAGCGGCCTGTATTTTTTTACGTAACTCGCGAGATGGCGAAGAAGGCAGTGAGGCGCGCGCACAACTAGAAGGTTCCGTTTCGGACACATTGCACCTGTTAAGGCCTGACCCCACGTATCCGTCGCAGTGCGTCAGCGTGAGGCGTTTTGACGCGGCGCCTTGCCCTCTCCCCATAGGAAAGAGTGGGCGCGGGGCTTCGCGAAGCCACGTTCTCTCTATACGGCGCTACGCGAAGCCAGGGTTCTCCCGCTGCGCATGGCCCGCGCTCAGGCCTTAAAAACGTTGCAGCCGCGTAATTAGGGAAGTCTATGTCGACATACCATTGAAGCGTGCATAAATACTTCCAAACATTGCTCGCAACGATGACTGATTTACTACCCCCGATGAGCTCGCTGTTACGCCGGTCGCCTTGCGATATTCCCCCTCCTCCAAAAAAAAAAACAAAAAAAAAACGATGAAGCTACTACGCCTGCGGCATGTGCTACGGATACGGATGCCACGCAAATGTACGAGTCTTGCCTGCGGAGAGTCTTTCATCTGCGGCGGAAAACGTAGCAGTGCTCCACTGACTTGTTTATTCTTGGGCATGTGGTACACGGCGGCCCTTCCGTTGGAGGAGAGAGGAAAGAACAGAAATAAAACTAAAAGCGTGAACGAGGGCACGAAGTTTGCGAGCATTAAACGATATGTTTATGATACCTAAGCGGCCTGTAATTCTCGGATTTCTTTTTCGATAAAAGAAAAAAGAAAGAAACTGGAGGCAGTTATATAATTTTTTAAAATATTATTAAAGGCATGTGATGAAAGCTTTTTCTACATCTTATCACGAGCACCAATGCCGTGTCTGACTTGTATGATGTATATTCTTTGTATTACTCTGTCAATAAATGTTCTATAAATTTACTCAACCGCCCAATTCTTGGCCCATACATCGAACCGGATGTTAGCCAGAGAGACTCGGAAAATGGCAACAGTTGCCATCCACCTGGGGAGAGGGAGTTTTTTTTTTTTGGTAGATTTTACGGTCTGCTTCTTTTGTACAGTCGCTCGGCGTAGATCGCCAC
This sequence comes from Rhipicephalus annulatus, assembly GCA_013436015.1. Taxonomy (NCBI): domain Eukaryota; kingdom Metazoa; phylum Arthropoda; class Arachnida; order Ixodida; family Ixodidae; genus Rhipicephalus; species Rhipicephalus annulatus. The sequence goes on along the minus strand of WOVY01002611.1, from coordinate 181,879 downwards.
CGACAGACTGTTAGCGACTAAACCTGCTAGTCGTATGGTTAAAACGTGGTTTCTCGTTAGGCAGTTAGTTATTCTCTCGTATCGCCCATCCCCCTCTCCTTCGCGTCCCGCCGTTTTTTTCTCGCTGTCCCAACTGTTGTTCTTTGGTTCGCCAGCTGTTGTTGCCTGCCGGCGAAGCAAGAAGTGCGTTTGTTTGTGTCGTCTTCTGTACGTTGTTTTTTTTTTCTCTCTCTGTTCCGCAGTAAACTCGGCCTTATATGAAACGCCTATTCGCCGGCTTCGTCCTTCACGGAGCGCGTGTGTGTGCCGAGTGATTAGCAGTGCCGCATATGGTCGGTCGGTTGGAGTGGTGAGCAGTCCGTAGCTACCGGTTTGCGCCATAGATGACCGACCGGTTGTTGCGTCCCTTCGAGGAGAGAAATGCGAGAGGGAGAGGAGGCGGGTGAGGAGGAAATCGACGACCACCGCGGTCGTGGTGGTGGGAACCGAGAAGGGGGTGCACATTTCTTTGCTCTCCGGCACCGGCCACTGGCCGAGGTGAACGAACTTGAGCGGCCCGTACGGAACAATGCGTGTACGTTTTCTTTTTTCCCCCCCTTTATTTCGTTCTCTCTCGCTCTCCGTGTCTCTCTTGTTTTTGTACACACTCATGCGCTATGTCTCGGAAAACCACAACAAAACTTTTGCTGTTCCGGAAGAAGTTTAAGGACCTTGCACTTCGTGTTCGTAGCCGAACGCGCGCCACGTAGGACCGTCGTGGTTGTGGTTTCCACCATGATAGCAACGTAGCGATGATAGGATTCCTGCCTAATTAAACTAAACCGTGCGCGCCGTTAGCTACGTGAAGGTGGGGAGGGGGCAGGAATGTTAGTTACACAGCTTGATTAATCAAGGGACGTAGTACATAACGCGTGCAACAAGCCGGTCGTTCTAGTGCAGACTGCCTAATGAGTTTGGGGTCGTAAACAACACAAGTTCCGTTGCTGTTCTCATTTAGTGCCGTTTTGTTTCTTTCGTTGAGATAATATTTTCTGCATCTTGGAAATGTTGGAAGTCGATTGGGACGCAAGGAAGCTTGGTTCACCGTGGACTTTACTTCGCGATTGTATTCCATGTGGACGTCTCTGTCATTCTTCTTATTATTGATGTTGTGGTTCTACGCCATCCCGTCCCTTTAGAAGGCTTGACGAAAGTTTGTAAGATACAGTTTCATCAACGTATAACTGAGTTTCAGCTGCTACCGTTGCACCTTTGTAGGGCGATGGGAATAAAACAGTGCTAATATTCTTTCGCGGCGGTTCTTGGTATTAGACCATACTGTAGTTGATAAATGATGACTGTTCGTGCATGTTGGCATGCGCAAAGCATACCTCATAGCTTATTAGAGTTGAAGTTGCGTGCTTCTCGTAACATCTTGTTTCTCGCTTAGAACATAATTGATTAATTGATGTTATTGCAGAAGTGCTAGTATTGTAGGTTTTTTCACACTGCCGTAGGCGCACGAGCGCGTCCAGCTTATGTCAGGCGATAATTTTACCATATTTGGCAATGAACATGTACCTCTTCTTTCAGCGTTGATCGTAAATGAACACTCTTTGGTTGTTAACTCGTGTGCTTTTATCTTCCCATGGGAAGTAGGTATTTTAGAAAAGCTGCAAGTTTATTCTGTATACGTTGTTGTTAACACACAGGATTACTTCGTTAATTTTCTCGCTTCTGTTTTAAGTTTATTATTCATTCGAAATACAAATGTTGATGGCTAGTAGTATGCAGACGAGAAGATTGAGGTCTCCTCGGGGCTCTTGCCCACGCAAGGATTCGCGGAGGCGTTTTAAAGCAGCTTTACATCATGCGTTCGGTGCATGACAGCATAGGTTGCATATTTTAAGAAAGTTTGGACCACTTGGTATAGCTTACCGTATAGCATTTTGCGTCTAGGAAAGGCAACTTAGAGGGACACTTGAGTCAACAATTTGCGTCAGAGTGAAAGCTCAATGTATGACAACATGTAAAACGACAATATCAACAACAGTACCCTACCTACCGAGAAATTAAGGTAAATGCACAAGAATACATGCGCCGCAGTAGGACATTCTCAAAATGATCCCGATGACATCAGACGGACCGCGTGCAATTAATTACTAGTAATTGATCCAGCTGCACTAAAGAACCTTCCGTGCATCAAGAGACGCATTAAAATGCTCCTTGTTCGTTTCTGTTTGCGTTATGGGAAAAAAGAAAAAAAAAAGAACCGCCGGATGTTAGTATGGGGAAATGCGAGAGTAGTTCAAAAATGCAATTTTCGCGTAGTTACACTGAACAGGTGGTGTCATCTAGCAGGGCGCAGTTGAACCAAAAAAACGTCTGCAATCTTAGAGCCAATGGTGGGAAATTGATCTATAGCCGTTATTGCTGCTGTGGCTCCCGCTGCTTTTGGTCTGCTGCTACTAGCGCAGTAAAGCCGGACAATGTTGTGCACGGCAGCAGTGACGTGAGTCGGTCCGGTCGGTCCGCTTCTTTAGGCGGGTAATTTGAAGTGCGCCAACCCGATGCGGGCTACTAAAACGTGATTTTATTTCTAAATAGGCACTTCCTTGGTACAAAAGTAACCCTACGAGCTTTCCGGATCACTGTTTCAATAATCAACGTCGACCTAATATTTGGCTTTAGTCTCCCTTCAAGCGCAAGCAAAACGAGAACACGACGACATGGCCGTCCCGGTTATGTCGTCGTTCTCGTGTTTTTTTTTTTGTGCGACCTCTCTTTCGAGCGGCAAAATGTACAACAACTCGCTCATGCGCCGTTAAACATAACCAACATTTAACCGCACACTCATCCTTATCTTTCCACCATTGTTGACGTTGTGATAGCGGTGGAAGGAGCTTTATTTAATTAGATTTTTCTTATAGAGAACCCGTCTTAGGGGCCAAATTTCGCTGTTTGTGCTCGCGTGGTACGCCAGTACGGGTATCGACGTACACACCCTTTCCCGTTCTCTCCCCCTCCGTCCTGGTACCCACATTGCAATACTACAACACTGTAGCTAACCTCTCTGTCGCTAGTGTTTTAGCTTCTTGGCCTTATGCGCCCTTTCAGCATGTACTAGTATGTCCCGAACGGTGACTGCGTTTTAGTTGGAAGAAGAAAATCGTCGAGCGTTAGCTGAAGCTAGGCAGTGTGCGTATGCCCGCAGCTAATAACCCTCACGCGCTGCAGCGCTTGCGCGCGGATCGCCGTTTTCGATCTTCGGTTTTCGCACCCGTGACGGGCCGCTCGCGACTGCAGCAGTTTAGCTAACTAAATGGGTCAGTAGGCCGCCGGCCGCGTAACCGATTAAAACCAGCCGTATATGGTTGGGCTTTGTAATCGCGTCGCGCAGCCTCGTTTACAGCCGCTTACGTAAGAGCGACGGCGTTATGTGTGTCCCTCTTTCTTCTTGACCATGAACTTGAGCGCCTTCTGTGCAGGGCTGCGAGAGCATCGTGCTGTTTGTTATACATAGTCTTCGTGACGTCGCTGATGGCCGTGAAGTAATCGGACGACCAGCTTGTGCGCGCCTCCCACTTAGTGTGTTTGTGTGCGAGGCAGGTCAACGAAGACGTCGATCTCTGTGCGATCTTGCTTGGACGTTCCTCCACCTAACAAGCGACATATTACGTATGTGTGTGGGTCTGCGTGCGCAGCGGTGTTGGGTGGCACGAAATCCGAGTTGCGTCGTCGCGCAATTGCGGCGGCCGTGCGTCATGTTGTCGCCGGCGGCCCCTCCCGAGAGGGAGAACCCTCTCCGGGTCGGCTATCCGTCGCAAGTACTTACCCGTCGCCGCCGCTACCTTGACATTGGCCGCGGCATGCCGCAGCCGCGGGCAATGCGACCGGCATTCGCAATCAAGCTTACAGTAAACAGGGCGGTTTAGCTTCACCGCGCGGCCTCGTTTCCTTGCTAAACGTTGCCGGTCTCTTTCCTGTGCAGGGCTGCGTGCGAGTCACCGAGTGTTGCAGGCGCACGTGCAGTACCGCGGGAAATGCGCTGGGTCGGTTGCCGGCTGAAGGGTACGCGGGCATCTCAGCGCGAATCGAAAGCGAAGTGCGAGACAGTCAAATGGTGCACGTACGAAAGAAGGCTTGATTGATCGATTTATTGATTGATATGTGGGGTTTAACGTCCCAAAGCCACTATTAGATTAGGAGCGACGCCGTAGTGCAGGGCTCCGGAAATTTCGACCGCCTGGGGTTCTTTAACGTGCACCCCATTCTGAGCACACGGGCCTACAACATTCCCGCCTCCATCGGAAATGCAGCCGCCGCAGCCGGGATTCGATCCCGCGACCGTTGTTGCGAACGACGGGCCGATCCCGCCGAAGCCACCACTGTTGCGAACGACGGACCGATCCCGCCGAAGCCACCACTGTTGCGAAGCCACCTCCGAAATCCCACCGCTGACCTCCACTGTTGCGAAAGACGGGCGACGCCGACCCGGTCCCACAGGCGCCACTGCTTTCAACTCCGCCGGGAAGGTCACCAGCCGTTTGGTAGCGTATGTTTCTCAGCTCGCGACTGCTTCTGCGCAGAGCTGATAAGACGAGCGGACGAGACGACGGTGAGTTAAACAAGGTTTATGTACAGCATATATACAGAAGCGTTACAATTTCGGCACTGGGGCCGACAGAGACTCGAAGAGCCGAGCTCTCCTCTCTAACACATAGGTCAGCCTTTCGCCTAAGACCGCTGACTCACACACATGTCGGCTCTCCGACACGGGGACTCCTCTCCTAGGACCTCCGATCGCGACGCGCCGCAGGGCTTCTTTTATTTACACCGGGTCCAACCAAAATGTCCAATCAGAAGCGCCGCTGGTCGTCAAGGCAGATTCCTCCAATGGGGGGTCGCCGCGCCATGCGTCAGACCACCAGACACGAGAACGCCGGCTCGCTGTCACGTGCGGAGCTGACTCAATGCACGTGGGCCAGAGACGCGCCGCGCATGTTTACGCCGTTCGCGCCAGGCAGACTGCGGGCTGGCCTTGACCCAGATTGCCTTTTTCAGAGGCACGGACGTTTGACGAGGACTCGCTGGCATAACAGCACCCCCGCCGCCAGACAATGCACCGGAAAGACGAGCTGCTTCCACGGGGCTCGGATGTCAGGTGCGCTCGTTCGCCAGGTCCCTCCAGGTTCGCCTCCAGGGCCATGGGGAGAATACAGCTCCAGACTGTTCCGGGAATACAGCCCATTCTTGACGACGGATCCCAGCTCCACTGGCTTGTCGCCACAACTTGTCGACCAGCTTCACTCGTCTCTTCTGACCATCTTCGGCTTCAGCACTTGTCGATGGTTCTGCAACTTGCCAAGAACGGATCGACAACAGACAACACACGACACACGCAAGTGCCCTCGGTCACCCGACAGAACACCAGACAAAGTATAGTACAACATATACCTATCTACGTGTCTATCGGAATTTTGTTCCCTCTACATCAAGAGGCACATGTGGGACACAAGACTCTTAAAATGACAACTCAATTTTTTTTTCCACGTACAACAACGTAACGAATTAGAATACCACAAAGTTGGCCCCTTGAGATCACTCTGAACGAGAGCGCTCAGCCCAGGTCGTGATGAGGTCAAAATTTTGCCCCGAATCGCCAGCGAGAAACCGAAAGGTTGAGAAGGTACTAGCTGGAACGCACTGCTCAATGCACCTGCATTAGCGTTTACCTTTCCTTTTTTTTTTCTTTAGCGAACGTCAAAGTTGCGCTGTGGAGCAACATGCTCCACTTCAGTAACCGGCCACTTTTAGGCGACGATACCTATGCGGCACCAAGAGCGGCTCACACTTTCGACGTTGCACAGGGGAACAACGATACGGCTTGCTACGGATTGACTCCTCACCGCTTAGCTCGATATCGTGTTCGATCACCCTCATGTTTCCGGGGTGGTCCGAAAACGCGTCTTCAAACTCGGAACCAATCTTTCTGAGGTCCTCGTTCTCAGGTCCTCCTTCACTTAAGCTAGGCTCTAGGTTTATCTGCTCCCGGATTACTTTCGATCCCCCTTCGGTTACCTCACTAGAACTCAAATTTTCTGCTTCCTCTTCCACTGAAGCATTCAACAGCAGATTTACGACCGCTTGATGTTGAACATTGGGTTTCATCAAGTTGTAAATTTTGTTCTGCCGCCTTCCTACTTGCACCTCATAAGTTGTATCGCAAGGCTTCGATAATACTTTGGCGGGCCCTTCCCAATCAACCTCAAGCTTGTTCCTTTTGGACGGCTGCAGCAGCATTACCTGATTATCAACTTCAAAAACACGCTTCTTCACCGATTCCTCGTAGTGCTCCTTCGACAGCACTTTTGCCGCGTTTTCCTGGCTTTCCACTAGCACTTCAATTTGGCTTTCCACTAGCGCTTCCATCGAGAGATCCTCACGCTGCTCTCGAATGAGCGTCTCTCGATCAACTCTCGGCAGCTCGCTCCAACTTTCCGCTACAGGCGAGAGCGTTGCAACCCTCTCGCTCTGACTCAATGGCGCCATGTCGTCTCCCCTTTCCACGGAAACTGCGCCGGTCGGTTCGACGACGGGCCGCTCGCGTGATTGCTCCCATGACTCATGCGGAAACTTTCCTTTCTGGGGTTCCGTCGACCCGCCGACAAGGTCACTTGAGAGTTCACCGCATGGAACCAGGTCCAGCCTCCGCGAAAGCTTTCGCGCTTGCGATCGCGTGAGAGCCATGCACGCTAAGTTGGGGAAGAATGATTTGCCCTGCTCTTCGAGAAGCTGCTCCGAGTTGTTGGAGAAAAGATAAGAAAAACGATCATTTAGCGCGGCAGACACAGCCGCTTCAGTGCGAAGCTTACCGAACGGGCCTTCAATGACAACCGTGGCGATTGGTAAGCGAACACTCTGCTCCTCGGCGACTTGCCTGATCCACGCGCATTCTCCTGTTAAGTCATCCGGAGACACCAATGAAGGATGGACAACGTCCATGGTTGCCGCTGAATCTCTAAGTGCTCGGCACGTTTTCTCATTCACCCTAATTTCTTGGAGATACGGCTCCAACAACCGCATGTTTTTTTCTGATTCTCGGATTGTTGCGAAGGCAAATTTTTCCTGACAGTTTCTCGCGATGTGCCCTTCCTTTTTACAGTTGTAACAGATTAGCGGCTTCCGTTTGTTTTCCGATTCCAATGCCTGTGTGGTAGAAACCTCACTCGATTTCCCCGCTTCTGTTTGCCCTTCCCCTACACTGTCCTTCGTAAGAGACGGTTCCTTCTTGAAATTACGGGGCGGAGCGGATTTCCGTTGATCAGGTTTCCTTGAAAAGCCCTCTTTCCTTTCATCCTTTTCAACGCGCACTGCCCTGCTATGCAACTTTCGGCGAGCATAATACTCCTCAGCTAACTCAGCTGCCTTATTTAACTGTACTTCCCCAAGTCTGTCCTGCAGCCAAAGTCTGACATCCTCCTCGATGCAGCGGTAGAATTGCTCCAATGCAACGCATTCCACCACTTTATCGCGGTCGTCATAAACACCTTCGCCCTTGAGCCATTCAATCAAATCGGCTTTAAGACGAAACGCGAAGTCAACGTGTGACTCATTCCCCTTTTTAGCATACCGAAACCTTTGCCTGAAAGCCTCGGGTGACAACTTATAACGTCTCAAGAGCACTTCCTTAACCTCGTCATAGCTCTCAAACGCTTCCCTCGATAAGCAAGTTATCGCGTCGGACACTTCGCCGGGAAGAAGAGCTAGCAGGTTCCGCGCCCAAAGAGACCGCTCCAAAGCGTTTCGCTCACAGACGTGTTCAAACTTGACGAGATATTTCGCCATGTCCTCGCCTACTACGAACGGTGGCAATTGGTCCCTGATTCTAAAACCGCTGACCTGAACTGTTGGAGAAGCTACGCTAGGCGCCTGCGAACACTGTAGGATTGCCAATTCTAGTCGTTTCATCTCAAGGCGCTCCTGTCTCTCGGCCTCCTCGCGCTCGCGACGTTCACGCCTTTCAGCTTCCTCGCGTTCGCGAGCTTCTACTTCCCGCCTTTCAGCCTCCTCACGGCGTGCTTTAATATCCACCCAGGCCTCATCGACTTCCTCAGCCGACACTCCCTCATCCTTCATGATCTCAAGGATCGCTTGCTTTCGTTTCGCACGGCCTAAAGTAATGCCGAGTTCCTCACAAATTTCGATGAGTTCCTTCACCTTAAGGTTCTCCATCGTTCACACTAGCCTCTTGCTGTTTGCCCCTGTTAACAATTTACTTGCCGTACCCACTATAAGCCTACTAGCACGACGCGCAAGCAATATTTCACACTCCAGTGTTTACCCCCTCCGCATTAACTTCGGTTTCAAAGCACTTCGACTTTGCTTGAAACGATCAAAGCTCACTACAATGCTTCACACAGCCCTTCTCTAAACTACTACAACCTGAGCTAGAGTAGTCTGGTGAACTGAGGGGAAAACATCAGGCACTCACCGCATCGATGTCGCTGACGCCGGCCGATCCCACCGCTGCCACCACTGTTGCGAACGACGGGCCGATCCCGCCGAAGCCACCACTGTTGCGAACGACGGACCGATCCCGCCGAAGCCACCACTGTTGCGAAGCCACCTCCGAAATCCCACCGCTGACCTCCACTGTTGCGAAAGACGGGCGACGCCGACCCGGTCCCACAGGCGCCACTGCTTTCAACTCCGCCGGGAAGGTCACCAGCCGTTTGGTAGCGTATGTTTCTCAGCTCGCGACTGCTTCTGCGCAGAGCTGATAAGACGAGCGGACGAGACGACGGTGAGTTAAACAAGGTTTATGTACAGCATATATACAGAAGCGTTACAATTTCGGCACTGGGGCCGACAGAGACTCGAAGAGCCGAGCTCTCCTCTCTAACACATAGGTCAGCCTTTCGCCTAAGACCGCTGACTCTCACACATGTCGGCTCTCCGACACGGGGACTCCTCTCCTAGGACCTCCGATCGCGACGCGCCGCAGGGCTTCTTTTATTTACACCGGGTCCAACCAAAATGTCCAATCAGAAGCGCCGCTGGTCGTCAAGGCAGATTCCTCCAATGGGGGGTCGCCGCGCCATGCGTCAGACCACCAGACACGAGAACGCCGGCTCGCTGTCACGTGCGGAGCTGACTCAATGCACGTGGGCCATAGACGCGCCGCGCGTGTTTACGCCGTTCGCGCCAGGCAGACTGCGGGCTGGCCTTGACCCAGATTGCCTTGTTCAGAGGCACGGACGTTTGACGAGGACTCGCTGGCATAACACCGTGTACTCAGACCGTGTACTAGGCCCGTGTACTCAGATTTGGGTGCTCGTTAAAGAACCCCGCCTCAGCCGGTCGATATTTCCTGAGCCCTCCACTACGGTGTCTCTCGTTATCATATAGTGGTTTTGGGACGTTAAACCCCCACATATCAATCAATCATGATCCCGCGACCTGCGTGTCAGCAGCCGAGTACCATAGCCACTAGACCACCGTGGCGGGGCACGAAAGGAGACGTGTACGATATATTTGCCCCTGGTTAGTTATTACAATGTATCGATGTTCAACGGTGAGCTTCTTTATTTTCCGGCTACGTCCACTCGGTATTCTCTAACGCGGTGCGTATGATGCCTGACTTACTTCAACTACCGTTTTTTCTCGCGTACGACGAGCACCCGCTAATGCTGATTAGCGGTGGCTCGTCTAGACTGGTGTAGGCTATCCACTGTTCCATCGTCAACAGTCTCCCTCCGGTGACTTGGTCGTCGATCAGTTCTTTATGGAACCACAGAATGACGTCACTACGGTGTTTGCGCTGGTTCACTCGCACTGCGTGAGTGTATTGAACTCTTCGTCTGAAACCGCACAGTTCGCTACAAAGCAATCGCGAGCGATGCTGTACCAAGCAAAGCAAGATTACCGAAGTCTTCTCGCGAAAAAAAAAAAAAATGAAAGAACTTGGTAATGTATTAAGATTTGACGACTTGCCCCGCCGCGGTGGCCTAGTGGCTAAGATACTCGGCTGCTGACCCGTAGGGCGTGGGATTGAATCCCGACTGCGGCGGCTGCATTTTCGATGGAGGTGAAAATGCTGTAGGCCCACGTGCTCAGGTTTGGGTGCACGTTAAAGAACCCGAGGTGTTCAAAATTTCCGGAGCCCTTCACTACAATAGCCACCCTATCTACGGCGTCTCTCATAATCATATGTTGGTTTTGGGACGTTAAACACCACATATCTATCAATCAAGATTTGACGACCTGGTTGAGAACGAACGGAGGACGTAGCAGACGTCTTAAGTATCGCGGCAGTATACAGTTCTGAATTGCTGCATTGCGCATGCAGAAACTCCCTGCATGAACCCGGAGTTTACCTCGCGGGTAAAATAAAAAAAAAGTAAAATGCGCTACGTCGCACTATGAGACAGCTTGACCCATTTTTGTATTCTAGAATGCAGCTCCGTGGTGTCGCTTCCCATCCCCCATGGCGTTTTTAACGCGATAGCGTTAGAGAGCTCGTCGCAGAAATTCCGCCGTCGGTGTCGGCACCGTTGGTTGCGAGCGAGAAATCGAGAAAGAAGCAAACATATTAGAGAATCAGATTTTTAGTCCCAGTCAGGATTGAGCCGGGGCCGTTCGCGTGGCGAGCAAGTGTTCTACCGCAAAGCAACGAAGTTACTTGCAGATATTTTGGGGAAAAACACTACATAAATGCCATGTAGTGGAAGGAGTCTCCTTAACGCATATTGTTCGACAGGTGTCACGGAGAAAACGAGCCCATTAGGCGATTTGTAGGCGAATTTGGGAGGCCATCAAACTACGTAGAAAAAGGCCGGGATGGTGCAGCTATCGTCGCTAAAAACGCACAGGAGCTGTCAAACAGCTCTAAAGGTGAACAACTATGTCCATCTAGCGTAGAACATATTAGTGTGCTGCCATCTGGGAGGCATTGTGAGACTGTATGTTCAGAGATGGCGAGCGCGCGGCGTGTATCTTGTAGGTGATGCGACTCTTGCTTTAGATAAAAAAAAAAAAAAAACCTGTATGTACCATTCGCGCGTGCGCGCTGGTACAATCTATTGTGTGCGTTTGTGCATGTGTGTCTGTGTGTGAGCGCAACAAAACATATTAAGTATGCACTTAGCGGTTGAAGGGCGCACTAGGGGCTGGATTTAGCTATCGCGTTCAACTCTTGAAGTGAAGCTTAAGGGTCGCCCAATTTTTTTCTTGTATTGGTCAACGGCGTTTTGCGTCCTTCGGATGCGTTTCTTGCCGCGTCAAGTGGGCGGTGGTTCCCGGATGTGTTGTAATCGAAATGGGGGTCCCTATAAGGTAAGCCCTTCACGAGTGCGTAGTAATCCTCTCGACGGTGCAATCGAAACTATGGACCTGTCTTGCGTAGCATTTGTAAACACGACCGCGCTTCGTTCCCGGAGACGCTGTAATTGGTTCGAATTGACCGATGCCGGCAATGACGTAATCAAAACCGAGCGACTCGAGAGGTTGTGCAATGTGTCGTTGATTAGACAATTAGACAGATCCGCCGGAGGATGGAGCAGTAAATTAGGCGGATCCGGGACACTGAGCAGTAATCGAGGAAAGATTACTCGGAAGGTTTGTCTTCCCCGAAAAGTGTATACGCTGTGTTGTAGAAATGATTCTTTGTGTGTTTGAAAGGCAAGCCGTTCCTGTGTCGGCAGTGTATTGTCCTGAGAATTGTGGTAGTATACGTAAAGTTGCATGATAGTTGTTCAAGTGCTGTAAAATCAGGAATTTTGTCTTTGGGCCTTATCCTCCAGTTTCGGTGATGCTGTGTGTGAGGTCTCCCTTCGAAGGGTCCCTGTAACACCTTTTGAAAATGATTAGTAAACGCTGCTGACTTGGTTGTCAAGAACACTTGTGAGAACACTTGCAAGCCGAATATATAGCGCAGTACGCGGCGATAAACTTACAATTAAATTTCAAAGTCAGCTATAGAAGGCGCTCGTTCTTAATTATCTCGATACACCCGAAACAACTGCGCCCCGCCGTGGTGGTCCAGTGGCTATAATGTACTCGGCTGCTGACCCGCAGGTCGCGAGACCGATGCATTTTCGATGGAGGCAAAAATGCTGTAAGCCCGTGTGCTCAGATTTGGGTGCACGTGAAAGAACCCCAGGTGATGAAAATTTCCGGAGCCCTCCTCTACGGCGTCTCTCATGATCATATGGTGGTTTTGGGGCGTTAAACCCCACATATCAATCATCAATCAAGCCAAAACAACTGCGCCATAAGCCCAAAAGCCCGCGAACACGGCTATTGGCTGATTTGAGCATCGTGGGCTTCGCAGCTGTGGCGCTGGCAGCGATAACACGAATTTACGAAGAAAAAAAAAGGTCATTTGCAAACTAGAAAAAAACGTCTCGCCTGACAGCATCTGCGTGAGACCTCCGTGGCTATACGTGATGGGAGTGATTAATCACGTTGTCAAACTCGTCGAAAGGAGCGTTAAACGTGCATCGATAAGTTTAACACCCTCTCTAAGTACTTCTGATGAGAAAAAGAAGAAAGCAGATTTTCCCGTAACTCTCTGTCTTTAAGTGGACACCTCATCATGTTGGCACAGGGATGGGGAACAAAAGGTATAGGAAGGAAAAGATAAGAGAGGGAGAATAAAAAGGGTGGAACGCGGTCGAACCAACGCCACGCGCAGGCAACCGGGACAGCCGCCACCCTTCCTTGCATACGCCTTTGGATGTTGAGGAAGAAGTTGTCTTTACAACTCGCAAAATATCGCACCAGCCTGCAAGTCGTCGTGGTTAAAAGTTTGTGAACGAAATCGATCCGGCCGAGAACCGATGACTGCTTGTGTAGTGAATCGTTTCGTCAAACCCTCTGCTTTTTTTTTTTTTGCTGCTTATAATAACTGCACGGACCGCGATTCGAAGGTTCACTTGCAGCGTCGGGCGTTGGTCCAACTGCGGAAGCTGACGGTGTCTTTTGCGTTTGGGTAATCTAGTTCATACACCGACCGTCTGTTAATAGATAATTGAAGAGCGTGTGTTATCCGGAAACCCGCCCTGCAAACAAAATAAACAGGCGGGCGACATCAAAATAAAGATAAGCTAATAAATGTAGTTCTTCGAAGTTTAATATGGGCACAAACGCGCGTCTTGTATAACGTAACGCGGAGCTATCTATGGTCGTCAGCAATCTTAACGCGAACACTTGGATGCGTGACCAGGGCTAGTTTGATTGATGCCAGCCACGAAGTGCTGGACGCTTTTGCCGAGATAATGACCTCGGTAGGCTTGGATATTATGTCGGCATGCGTGGTTAGCATATTGGCAACAGAACCCAACCGTACGTGGCGTTAGTGCCAATCAAACTGCTGCAGGACACGTGTCGGAGCGTTCGTGTTTAAGGTGCTGACGGCTGCACATTCATAATAGCTCTGTGAAGTGGGTCGCTTGTTTATTTGGGAGTATCTACCCGTAAGATGGAACGGGCGAAGGAGTTGTTTCGATGGGATCCGATCTTTCTTTTTTTTGCATTTATTATTTTCCTTTTCGCCATCGTGCGTTTGCTGCATGAATGATATAGACTGCCGGGAAACGCGAGCAGCCAGAACAAGGACAGCGCTGTGAGACTTTCCCGTTCGTACCAAGTTCGCCGCGACCGGGCCGTGCGAAAAAAAAAGTGATAAACTAGGCGCTGTGTTCAGACAGGTAACGTCGAGCTAGTCTTGTTTATCGTGGGTAGACAGGCTTGGTCCATCGGTGCCCGGACGCGCCCTGCCAGTGGGTATCGGGGCATCGCTTGTTTGGAGGAGTGGGCCTGCCCGCCCGCTGCGCTGTACCAGAAGGGGCTGTGACGCGCCTGCTCTATAGCACGGCGCAGAGCGCGTCCGCTGGCCCCATCCGGTCGGTCTGCTGATGGCGTCTGGGTCACGGAATGCTTTGTCCACGCTTGCCGCTCGTGGCCAGCACTGACAGCCGCGACGGAAGATGCAGACGGGAGTCCCCGCTACGACTTTCGTCATTGTACAGACGTCCGTCGCGAAGAGGTAGCTATAGCTATAAGTAGCCCGACCCAAGCGTCGGCGTTGCAAGGGGGAGAGGGTGGTTGGAGCCTGTCCTTATACACACACCGTGCGCATAATTTTATGCGAGTAAACACAAAATATGGCCAAACATTTTGTCCCGTGAGCCAAGGGCTTGTTGTCAGACCACTTACAGATATGTTCGAATACGAAGACAGACAACTATGCAATAGGGAGTAGCTAGTGAAGGGTTGCGGAGAATCAACATTGAAAGAGCAGCACATAAAACTACTCTAGATAGATGAAAGATATAGTCAATTCTCACGACACTAGATCTCGAACTTCAAAATAAAAAGAAATAAATAAAGAAGATGTAGCATAGATATTTTGAGACGTGACAAACTATACATCAAGGAGGTTTTAATGAAGTTTCCGTTTATGTGTGATGGGGAAGGAAATTGGTGAACAACTCAATGTCGCATTTACATCGTTAAAACAACTGATAGCCAACAGTAACCGAATGCGTTGGCGGGCTGGTTGATGCTTGTCCCTGCTTTTAGCGCAAACGAAACGGCGGAACGAAGATGACGATATGCAGTGCTCCACCGATCTGTTGGGAGTAGAGCTGGGTTGTGTCGCCTTTTTTGCGTCGTTTGGCTGCCCTAAAGGTTACCGCGAACATCAACCGACATTGGCCAACAGATGGATAGCACGAAGCCAACATTTAGCCAACAATTAACAAGCGCTGGTAGCGTAACGCGTTCGCGGCAGGCTTGTGTGAACGGCCCGTTTCCCCCTTTGATCGAGGGCAAGCTGAACCCGACCAGAAATGATCGTTATTGTCGGCATCATAACCATTGTACCCAATAAAGCGTGGCACGGCCGCGGGCAGTGTTTTCGGCTTCTGTCTCCTCTCGTTATTCCGCAGCGCTGCGTGAGCTTTGTAGCCCGGCGGTCGCCACTAAACTCGACGGGACTTGCCTCCTCTCCGACAGGCCAAAGACAGGAACGGGTCGGCCTCGCGGGACGTGTGCTAGGGCGTCGTCATCGTCCTTCCGACGCCCGTCCGTGGAGTTCACCGCGCGCGCTCGTGACGTGGTCGACGAACCGGCCGTCCCGTCGGGATGGGCAGCTGTCGTCGACCTGCCCGAATGGCGATGTGGAGGGGTATAAAGAGATCGTTCTGCAGTGACCCAAAGATGACGAGGGCGCCGAACGATCGCTCACCTGACTTGACGTTATCCCTCGACTGGTCTCGTCCCTTATCTGGCCGGTCGTAGTTGTCCACCGGCGCCGTGAGCAAACAGGGACTGCATTCTAGAAGAGTTAGAGAGATTAGAAGAACGGGATGAGTGCCTTGTTAGGCTATGGCTTGTGCAGCTCACACGACTTCCATGTGGTTTTCAAGACAGGGTATATGTTACATGTGTGGCCTGTCCACTATAGGTTCTCCATAAGCGCTGAAGAACTCTTGCTAGCTAATCGAGAGAACGCGCGAAAGGAAAATGCGAGCGGTAAAGGCACCTTGAAATTCCCGCACCAAATGTCCTGATGTCATAGATTTTGACGGCGTCTTCAGGGTCTTGCGTACTTTCTAATCGATGTAAATGAATCCTCTGATGGGGACATGGACTTAAAATATTGTTTCCAAAAGTTTCGTTGACCTAATGTGGCCAAAATAATAAAAGAACACATTGAAGTCCGTATCGTCATGTGCCGAGTTTTCGGCGTCAGATTTAAAAATTATACTTTGGCCTTCACTTTATATTGTATCAGTGATGTTGAAATTAATGGCATTAGAGTTTTTTTCAGAGTATGATTCATCAACCTAAACCGATTCATTGTTTGATCTAGTGTCGCCTTAATGTCCTTTTAGGAGACAATTGAGGAGGGTGGGGGGTATTGCTGTTTTGTACGATTACTAAACAACCAGTATAGGGACAAAAGTTGCACTCGTTATGCTACCGTCCTCGCGTCTCTTAACCTGCAAACCTAGTAGTATAGAGTAGTGGATTTCACGTCCTTTTGGCAATAAACCAACGGATTTTTGCATGTCGATATCCTCACAAACCCTGCGCTCTTTTTTTTTTTTTTAGGGGCGAGGCTCCTTATAGCGGCACCCGTTCGTCCCTCGTAGCCGGTGTAGTATGTAACAAGTATAACATTTTGACCTCCAAGGTAGTGCCGGTGAGAGATTTCTTCTGCGCGTTGTTGAACAATAATAAAATAGTTCTCAATGTACATACCAACGACTGCTAATGGGGAATGAGAGACAGGAGCATTCGGCTTTTAGTTAACGTGCTCGCTGCGATCCCCATTAGCAGCCATTGGCATGTACATTGAGCACTATCTGACAAGAAAGGGTTGCTACGTTATACTCGCTGGGTGTAACCTCCTTAGTTTTAGAAAGGTTTAGGGAGCGTTGAGCCGCAGTGCCACGAATACAGTGAACTAGTATATACCATGAACTCGAGGTGGTTAAAGGTGGGAAGTAGACTCGAAGCGCAAGCCGTAAGAAAGTGTGCGTGTGCCTCCTCTCGTTCAGTCCTTGGAATGTCCGCTGGATGGCGGTGCTTATATATGGGGAATATATGATGAAAAGATGCGAGATGGTGGTACTTGGGAGTGTTGAATAGATGGACGAACGGACACACAGACAGATGCATAGGTGGACGCATGAATGGACGCAGGGGGGCGGATGCATGGACGAACGCAGAAACGGACGCACGAACAGACGCACGCACGGACAGGCGGATGGACGCATGGGCGGACGGAAGCAAGAACGAATGGACGGAGGAATGCTTCGGCCCACGCTCCATCATTCAGTCCGTGGATATGCTGCCAATTTTTTTTTAACCGGTTTTGCTTGTTCAGCACGTCCTGCGGTTTCCTATCCCTTAAGGAGGTAATCGCCAAACCTAAAGCACGTTAGTGGCAACGAACCGTACAGTAGAGCTTCGCTCGGGCCTCATTACGATTTCGGAAAAGAGCCAATGAAGTCGCCCGCGGCGAAGTCTGCATGTGTACTCAAGGGTCTGTGCCATCTCATCTTCGTAGCAGTTGCGCGCGAGACGGAACACTTTGGGGTGTGTGCGGATCAGACTCTCGCCGAGATGAGCCGTTTTGTCGGGAGAGGGGGGGCTAATGGGCGTCTTGGCGACCGACGCTATGCGAGTGGATTATTATACTAGAGGTGAAAAGAGAGGACCAAGGGAGGATACGGCGACTGGCCGCGCCCGATAAAAAAGCACGCACGCGTTTGACCTGTGCGTCCGCATGCAGTCGCACATAGGCCCTGCGCCGTGCTCCCGACCGGGTTGCAGAAATTAGGTGCCTTTTCTCATCTTCTAACCACTACCACCACCACCAGTCGCACCGCCGAGGAGGGTTTGTTCGGAAATCGGAGCAACGCCGGCCGGCCACACCAACCCCGCGGGGTCTATAGACGGCACCTTTCCGGGAAGACCTTGTTCCCTCCGCGCTGAATTCGAGGCGAAGTGCGGCGGCGAGTCGGTGACACGTTCTCTCGTCGTTCCGTGTTTTTTCTTTCTTTAGCCAGCGCTCTTGTTTCGTTAGATAAGGGGGCGTGTACAGTTGCCCCCGTTCGTCAGCTCCGGCCTGCAAGGTCGGCTCGCCCCTACCGAGTTTGATACTGTCGCTGGCCTCGTGTTTGTGAGAACGCCTAAGCGACGGAAAGGGGCACAAGAACGACGATATCCGCTCGGAAGAGCTGGCTGGCTGCGAATGGGCCACGGAGGCTCTAATTTCTTGTTTTGTTATGTTTTTACAGTTATCGGCGGTGTGTTCAACAACCCCGAGAAAGAGGATAGCATTGCTTCGTTAAATTTCTTTTTGTTCCTTTTTTAGGGGACTTCGTTAAATTTTTGCACCTGGAGGGTGCAAGATGCGAACAATATAATGCCAAGTGGCTGATTCTTTCTTTCTTGTATATCTTCTTTGAAAATTTTCAAAACTGCACGCGGCTTCGTTTGATTATGTAAATAACACCCCCCCCCCCCCCCCCGGTAGACAACTTGGCCCGGGATGAGTAACTTTGTTGTCCGCTGGCCATGCTGTTTTTTGTTTTTTTTTTTCGAAAATTACCCCGGGTAATGAGGCGCTCGCCAGGAAATATTTGGAGAAGGATGGTGGAGGAGTTAAACTTACCTTTGTGTGTGTGTGTGTGTGTGTGTGTGTGTGTGTGTGTGTACATACACATTCGAAACTGAAATCTTGGGAAAAGGAGGTTGTTGGTAGTTTCATTGCCACCCCCCTCCCCTTTCCTTCGCCAATGCAATGAGTTGTTGTTAGTGGTTCGTAAGGAAAAGGAAGAAGGCACCTAATTTCTGTCTGCCTACAGGCGACACGGCGCAGTGCCAATGAGTTTCCGCCCGCTTCTGTTCCTGCCTTTCGACATGGTCGTCTTCCGCTCTGCCCTCTCTCTACTGTAGTGTGATGAGGAGTATAGTGTATTATACAGAGAAATGAACGTCACGCATTCGTTCAGCACCGTTTCCTTTCTGTCCGTTTGCGAAAGCAGTCCGAAACGACTTCTTTCTGCGGCTAATTATAGAAATCTTGCCTTTTCGACTCTAGCTCTCGAAACTCGGTATATCGTCTCGTTCATCACTGCGCTTGCTTGCGCTCGTTGAACGCCGGTTCGGTTGCGCAGTTCAGTCCGAGCCCCGTCCTTGCGCGGCCTCGGACAGCGTTTTGACAACGTGCTCCTCAGGCACTGGCAGGGTAGGACCGCAGGATGGAATGCGCGAATGATTGGCGGTAAGAGGGCGGGAGGAGGGGTGGAATGACTGCAGTGCTCTCTAACCTCCATCTTCGCCTCCCTTCTCCTCTGCCCCACCGTTCCACTCTGGTGCGCGCGTGCTGGCTGCCCCATCAGCTGCGGCAGATGTGAAGCGGCCGTTTCGGTTTCGCCGCATTCGTGCTAAGCATTCTTGTTCCCCTATCTCGAAAAAAAAAAAGACAGAGAAAAGGAATCCAAATGTTAACTGTGGGGGGAGGTGAGAAGCACGCAGCGTCGCGAGGGCTTAGTGACAAAAAAAAAATGCACTGGATGACAGTGTACAAAAGAAGGGAAGGAAAAAAAAAGGGGGGGGGGGGAGCCAGAAGGGTACACGAATACTTTGGCACATAGAGCCACGTTCATCTGCTCTTTGTTCTGATGCCCGAACTTACCTCCCCTCTTTATTTTCTCTCTCTCTCTTCTCGACGCGTGTACGCGCATGAACACGCGTCCCTGCTCCATCCTTATTTTATGCCGTCAATGGCCGTCGAAAGCAGCCACGCCACGAACCGTTGTTCCCCTCTCCAGCGTTATTCGCGTCCTTTCAGGTACTCCGCACCCCTGCCACCCCGTCGCTTATTATTCCCTCTCTCCGCGCTCCCAATAACACACATGAATGGTCGGCAGTGACGACTGGAGGCGGCAAGAACGATGAAATAAAATAACAAAAATAAAATAAAGAACATAAGCACGTGCTCACGCCGTCATTTCTCCGGTTCAACCGTTGGGGAAAGGAGTTTTTTTTCCTCCTTTTGTCGAGGGAGCGTGCTCAGCGCGTGCCCGATAAGGGAAAGCGACGTCGGTGGAGGTTACGTCGGGCATGGCCTCGGGAAAAGCAGTCGAAGTGCTATGGGAAGATGCTGAGCCGAGAGAATCCGGGGAAGGAGGGCAGGATTTGCGGCGCTGCCTTCCCGGAATGGTCCCTACCACCGCCACCAGCGACGGTGGCGGTGCAACCGGTCTCACCGTAGCGCGGGCGCGTGTCTTCGATCTCTCTTTCCTCCCTTCTGCGACGTTTTTTTTTTTCTTTTCGTTTTGCAGGGTAGGTGGTTCATCTCCCTTTCTCCCTGCATTCCCGCTTCGAGTCTTTTCCTACTTTCCCACTTAACCTCGCGCAAGCTCACGTTTACGCTTTCGCGAGACGTTACTGGTTTATCGTCGTGGAGAACTGCATGGTCCGCGACTTTGCTCGTGCGGGGCACACGCGCTTCGTTTTATGGGTGAAGCTCCTTAGGGTGTGAATCTGTCCTTCCCCCGATGTTGATGTATGCACCCACTTGTAGTTGTATAAAGTGTTCAGTAGATGGCGGAAGCGTCAATCTCTATATAATTTCATATTATGTCACTAGATGGTGCTAGTGTTTGGGGGCACGCTAAAACCCCGGCAGGCAGTCAGACAGACGGATGGACGCTTCGCCCCACTCATCATCATTCACCCCGTGGATATGCTGTAATTTTTTTTCTTTCGTTATCGTCTCCTCGTGGAACCGATACGTGTTTGGCCGGCACTTCTAACCCGGCTTGGAGGCCGCACTTGGGATATTACGGCGAGGCTCTATGTGCGTAGGCAAAAGATCCGTCCGTACGCAGAAAACCCCTTAGCGCAAGTGTGTGCGAAAGAAATTGGGCGATCCCCAATGATCACCACTAAAGGGTCGTGAAAGAGAGATGGCGGCAGAAATGATTCAGGCCGCTCAAATGGCTCCTTAAGATTGTACTCGAAAGGACAATTAAGCGAATGCGACAAGCCAAACTAGGCGACTCGTGTCGCTGCAAAGAAACGCGATGATCAAACGGAAATCGTCTTCTCACTTACTAAGACAGTCTTCGTCACTACAGGAACGTCCGTCGCACTCAAAGTGCCCCACCGCCATATTTCTCGCGAGAGGAGGCAGTAGCTTTATGCCAGCTGCAGACTAAAACATTTCCCAATCTAGTATCACTTCATAAATTCTACCCGCAATGCTATGCAGACCGTTGCCCCGGCTGTGGAAACTCGCCCACGATCTTCCATATCTCGATCGAGTGCACTGCGAACATCTTTCCTCCCTTACCTGCTTTCCTTCACCCTTTACGTAACGAGGAGCTGTG
The DNA here is from genome assembly GCA_013436015.1 of Rhipicephalus annulatus. NCBI lineage: Eukaryota > Metazoa > Arthropoda > Arachnida > Ixodida > Ixodidae > Rhipicephalus > Rhipicephalus annulatus. Next base: position 160,982 of record WOVY01002611.1, on the reverse strand, counting down.
GGATGATGCTCTCCGCGATGGGCCTCGCGAGCTCCTCCGAGCTCTGATACAGCGGGCCCGGCTCGTCGCTGGAGTCGTCCTAGGGACCCCGGACTAGGGGTTCCCCCTACGCCCTTTTTCTCAATGCTTTTGTGAATAAAGACGTCTCTCTCTCTCTCTTTACAGGGACATTCTGTACCCGTCTGAACGTTTCATCAAAGTGCAGTTTCACCTCTTTGCCGTGTGCTATGCAGCCTTTTTCATCATCCACCATCGCAGTGCGAAATGGCTCGGGGCTCTCGCTGTTTAGTATAGTCGTTGCACTTCTGTTGTGTCTCATGGGGGACGCGTGTGCTTTCCCTGCATCGGTAAGGCGGAGATGGCCCGTATAAGACCTGTACGGCGATGCGAAAACGGTGTGCCGGAGGCATCACCGCACACACAAACTCTCGCGGCCGATCTTTCTCGGCGGGATTATATTGCAGCCTGCGCTTGTCTTCGAAGCATGCTTGCTCCATTTTCTGAAAAGTAAGAACACCCACACACTGACTGTGACGCACTTAAACACTGAAAATACGCGAAGGTTGGATTAAAAAACTTGGGTCGCAGTGATTCCAGCAGTACGTCGTACCGACACAAACGAGACTTATAATTCTTATTTCACACGATTTTTGTTGCGGTTGACTTTCCTCGTATGCAGTCAACAAATCGCGTGCCTTACTGAATTCTGTGGCGGCAACGTTGCATCGCCCCACCGCATTCCCTCGGAATTCTTGTGATGCCCGTCGCTGTGCACACTGTACACAAAATGCTATATTTAACTTGCACATATATTGGTAATATGAAGAGCTTAGTGATTCATAATTAGTTGGGTTTGCGAAGAACTTAGGAGCTGCCTCCTTGTGCTATGCGGTAGTTTGCGGTTCCGAAAAGAAGGTGAAGTTTGGAATTCCATACATCTTCCGGGGATCTAATACGAAATGATGCATACACTACTGTGCCATAGTTTAGTTTTTATGTCGAATCCATCAGCGTGTTATGACGAAGACGAACCCAGGGCCGCTGTAAAGAATGCCGTGCCGCTCCCCTCAACGCTCCTATCGCAACACATCGTCGCTGAATGTGCTAACCGTCTTCTCTCTTTGATCGACAACGGGGTCGCTGAATCGTCCGCATTTCGGACGATTCTATCTATCGAACTAATCTATCGAACTTTTAAGCAGGAAATTGCCAAGGAAAGGATCTATGATAATACTCGGGGTAGTTCTCTACTGTTTAGGCCAGGACGGGAGTACTGCGAACCAAGACATATCGGGCCAAATACGAAGGGATAGACACAGTATGCAGTGCGTGTGGAGAGGAAGAAGAAACTGCCGAACACTTGATAATGTTCTGTAAAGGGCTTCACCCTATAGTTCAGGATGATGGCGCAGTTTTTCAAAGCACTGGGGTTTAGGGACAGGGAGGGCAAAATAGACTTTAAGCGGGTAGAGTTAACTAGAAGGAGGTTATGTGATTGGTGGCTAAAGTCAAGACACGAGTGAAAGTTAAACTCTTCACTGCAAAGTACGAATCCTCAAAATCACTTTTTAAGGAAAAAAAATATAGTTTTTGGTTCATTAAGTATTACGGCTTGGTGGCGCTAGCCACCACCCGATCTGAAGGGTACAGCCTTATTCATCCATCCATTCATCCTTCGCGCGTCCCGAAGCTCATCGGGAAAACTCGCGTTTCCCACGCAGCGGCGCGAGTCACCGTTCCGTGGCCGATGATGAGCAGCGCCGAGTCGAATGGTGTGCGAATAATGCGGCGGGCCATCTCGTTGCGGTGCCTTTGTGGGAGGGAGGCTTCGATGAGGAAGCGGCGGGCGGCGGCGCCCGGCTCAGGGCGACGGCGGGAAGGTCATTAAACTCGGCCCCAGACGTGATCCGCCACGAGGCTTTGCGTGTGTCAAATCGTGACGACTACTCGTGCGCCGTAGACCTGGAGCTGTTGCACCGACGGGATTGTCGCGCGTGACAAAACGTGACGCGAAAGAAAAGAACGAGTACAGTCAGCTGTTAGCAGCCGGCTCTATTGTGTGCGTGCAAGTATATATACGACGGACGAGCTCTGCCGGAAATCGCCTTAACTTGCCACTAATAAAGGTGGTTACTGCCGAAAATCACCTTATACCTTGCTGCTAAAGCAGGTTACAACGTAGAGATAATGTGGGCATTTATAACACGTTTTTTATCACCTGTTCATAACCATCATAAGATAGTGTTCTTCATCTTCATCGTTAGTGGAGATAGCCCCCGAGTCTGTTCTGTGCTTTGGAGGTGGAGGTTTTGGCCATGAAAGGTAAGGCCCTCGAAAGTACGCAGGCCTAACAAACGCGTGTAAAGGGCTACGTCGCAATAAATGTAAGCCCCAGCAACAAAGCAGGGATTGCACACGCGTACAAACCCATAGGTTTTACAGTTTGTTCCACTCTTAAAGCTGCATACAATAATACCTAGAGAGGAACCTGGCGCTCGTGTCTACGCGGGATCCTTCAGTGGCGCTTGTACTCCAATAGGAATCATGGGAAGTACAGGTTTTGGATCTGCTTCGGATGGACCACGCTTTTGAGATTCGCGACGCTTGTTTGGCAAAGTGATATGAAGTTATGTCTAATTGAAACTTGCTTCATTTTTTTTGTACGCAAATTTATGTCAAAAGGTTTTGTAACTAGGCAGTAGAAGTGAAACGTGCATGGACAAATTTTTTCCACCAGGGTTTGCATTGCTCTCTCATTGCGTTCCAGATTTGGCATCAAGATGTAATGAACTATTCTTTACAACATTTCAAAACACACATTCTTGTTTTGCCCTCGAGAGTATGCAATATCTATTTATAAAAATAACAGCACAGTATTAAGTTAGGAACACTTGACGTTTCGTCTGCTGCGATGCCAGGTGCGTCTGTTCAAGTGGTCTGCCCCCAACGCACATCTCGTTTTGTTGTGAAGTCGAGTCAAAAGGGCGTGATGGTGCGTCTACTTCGCGTCGCCGTCATTTTGCAGTTGATTTCAACGAGTTTTGGCAAGACGCCCTAACAACAAACGTGAACTCGATGTAATATCCTGCTCTGACATGGGACGCTACATCAATGCGCAGCGGTGAGTGGACCACGCTTCGCTTAAACTGTCAAACACAACTTCCACAGCTGCAGCGTTGCAGTTAGTTGATAGACCTAGCAGTTTTCAGCTTCTTTGAACAACAAAGGCGCAGCTTCAGTCCTTTGCACCCACCCCACCACCCCACTAGTTTTGCGTCTACGCGAAGAACGAAACTGAAACTGTAGAAAAAGGTCCGTAGACAGCTCATTGGCTAATACGATCCAATCCGAAGCGTGTACTCCCCATAATTCCCATGAGGGTACACGATTGCAGCGCCAGGTTCCTCTCTAGGTATCATTGTATGTAACTCTATGGTTCCACGTAAGTGAAAAAAGATATGTCCCACAAGATTTAGAGAAAAATGTCCGTGGTGTTCACACACACCTGCGTACTCTCGAGGGCGAAATCGCGTAACATGGGAAGGCACCGAGTGGCCCACATACATAGACAGCCCGTACATTATTACTAAGCAACCGCACGTTACACAGGCAGTGGGTGGCATGGCGTGCGGACGTGGTCAAGCAGAGCCAAATAGCCTTGCTTGTCCAGGCAGAGCGAGTCGCTAGTGCAAGCGGAGCCCTGGCCTGAGAACCCGACCACAACTGCCTGCACACTTGTTATTGTTTTTTTATTTAAAAAAAATCAAGCTGTTTTCTCCTGCTCCAGCTACAGTCGTTGCTGTCCAGCCCTTAGAAAATTTCCATCGATGGCTGCCCATCCACTTGCGCTTGCTCATTTTCATGACGTCAAGCATGTATGGCGCATTTAACCTATGTTATTTCTCCATACAGATACATGCTAGAGTCGCATGGTTATCGCTTGCAAACCAACTTTTTGCTAAATTTCAGCATAGAAAAGTAAGTCACTGCTCCCCCGAAGAAGATGGTAGAGACGGCAAAGTTTTAATTCTTAGTTTGTGCAGTACCTGCATTAGCAGAGCTAGAAGTATTTACTCTTTGAGGGGAAACCGCCTATCACGGTCGTCTATTTCACCGATGACTCGATCATGTTATTGATGTTGATAGAGACGTTACGATAGCGCATAACGAACCACGTACAACAGTTGGCCGACATTTTTAGCCATCGACAACTATCAAGTGCTGGTAGCATGCTATTAAGTACGGTAGTTTAGTTTCGCCAGAAATCAGCGTCATTTTCGAAATCATAACCATCACATGCAGTCGGAGAAAGTGTAGGTGGAAGAGGCCGAGGGACTTTTATATAAAAAAAAGTATAGGGAGGTTCTGCTACAGTTTGAGCTGCTTGGCGCTCGCAACCGACTGGAAACATACACTGCCCTGGTGTGCCTCCCTGACGTGAGGTTTACAACCGGACAATAGTTAATCTCGTCTGCCCTTCAGGTGTGCCGGTGCAGGCATATTCCGAGTTTGTTTTGCGTATTTACATCCGGAACTCTGACACTGCGAAATGCTTCTTTTTTTTTTACTTTTTCTCTCCCTCTTCCCTATGGCCGTTGTAAGTGATATAGTGCGGTCGTCATTGCGAGAAAGTTTTGGCGGAGAGTCTGTGCACGATTGATTGAGCAACTGCACACGTCTCATCACGCTGCTTATGGAATGATAAGGGGGTTGCGCTAGCTTGTATAGTGCTACAAGCGCACAGCTTCTCTTCCATAGGAACCCTTTGTATTCTGTTCATTACAGCGAAGTTGTCGCGCAACTCTACTCTGTTATAACGAAACGAATGAAGTGTCTCGCTTGCTTTAGTTCTCCACCGTCTGCTCAGATTTGGGTGCGCGTTAAAGAACCCCAGGTGGTCGAAATTTCCGGAGCCCTCTACTACGGCGTCTCTCATAATCATATGGTGGCTTTGGGACGTTAAACCCCACATATCAATCTATCATCTGCTTTAGTTCTCCAGTAAGCTAGCAGAACATTATCTTAAAGCGAAATCAATATATCTGAGGGTAGGCTTTCGTCCGCCCTGAGATGTGTAAGATCTGTCAATTGCTCCGAAAATGTACCCGTGCGCTGATGCAGTTATTGATGAACTCTTTTCTCGATGGCCTGTTGTGCGTCATCTGTGTGCGGACAGTTATCTCTTTCTTTCCCCATTCTTCTTATGGTAGGGTAGCGAACCCGGCTGACCTTCCACAGTCTTCCCTTTCTCATTATCGCTCTCTCCTTCCTTCAATACCTGAAAAAATACTGTAAAAGAGTTTTCGCGTCAAATTATAACGAAGCGCTTCGCGCCTTCACATAAACTTGTTATACAGGCCAAGCCATTGTAATATTAGTGCACTTTAACGCCAAGTAGGAACCTTCGTTGTCCCGTAGTATCCACTACACATGAGGCTGTGGCTATGCGGGTCACCCCGTTGTTGAGCTGTTCCTCCTAGTGGTGAGGCATCAGACCATTTCACTTTCCGAGGTTAGCGTTCTCTTGCGCGTAGCACGACGTGTCTTGTGTGTACTCAACGGTGTTTTGAGGCCTTACCACAAGCGTGGGTGACCTCGGCCGGCGGGACTTTCGGTTTCGTTGCGGGACTGTATTATTTTCGTCTTAGTGGCGGGAGAAACCATGGAGGGGTGGGGCGCGGGGAATATGGGAGGCGGGGTGTGCTTTAAAGCCGGGACGGAGATTTGTCGCGCACGCGCGTCTGTACTGTCTCTGCCGCCGCTCAAAGCTTTATTGTTACCGTTCTTTCGGCGAGCCTGTCTGACGAAAAAAAAAAAAAAACGCGTCTAACGGTTCCCGCTGTTCCCCCCACTGCATCCGAACTTTGGCGTTGGTCGCCTTTCCCTCTCTCTCTCTCTCGTGTCGGCCATCTGGTGTCGGCCAACGGGAGCTGTCGGTAATTGGCGGCGCACGAGGGGGAGGGCGGGCAGCTGCGCTGTTTCAACCGACGGACGCTCGTGTCACGCGCGTACTTGAGCGTCCTGCGTTCGCACCCCCCCGCAACTTTAACCCCCGTCTGCAGCCGCCACCGTGAGTTATGCGAGCTTTGAGGGGACGCTATCTTCAAACACGCGGTACGCTGTATACGTGCGCAAACACTTACTATAAGTTTGGCTGTGGCCACGTTCTCCCCGCTTAGGCCTCAGCTGTGTTTGTTGCCCGCGGCGACCGATAGCAAATCGCATGTGGCAGGCTTAGAACTTTCGGTTGTGGGGGGTCTTCACAAAGTTCGGTAAAAACGGTTTTTCCTCCCTGTGTCTATAATAGTTTTCGCTTCCTTGCCCGATTTAGACGGACGAGGTGATTCCGAAAGTGCAGCCTGTCCTGAGGTGTAACGTTTGCAGTATTACGGTGTTACGATATTGCGTGCTCGAAAACTTCTGTGGCTCCACCGGAACTTCTGTGGCTCGAGCGGCGATGATGACGGTTATTCGCGATGTTCTCAAAAAGAAAAAAAGAAAGGAAAAAAGAGAGCGAGGGAGGGAGAAAAAAAAAACAGAAGCCTCGTTGCCACCACAGAGCGCAAAATTAACTGGCTTCTCATCTTTTGGCACGGCTGACGAGAACCCGTAAAAACTTGAAAATTATAAGCACCACTTTAACGCGTACAGTATTTAGTACAGTCACGATGAAAATAATCCTGCAACCTGTTAACGACTTGAAAAAAAAAAGAGGGTGAATTAAAGAGCAAAGAAAAGCGTGGTGTACGAAACACCTGAGCCTCCCATAGAAAGCCGCGCGCGATAAGTATTTGACGAGAACGTGGAAAGGTGCGGTTTTTGTTGTTGTTGTAATAGTTTGCCGGCGTTAGCGAACGCGCAACACAGTAGTGGCGTGAAGTAGCAGCAGCAAGCGAGCGAGTCGTGATTTTGAAGGGGAATTACTTCGCAGCTGCATCGAAACCAGCCCGCAGGTGTGTGGGGCGTGCGCTCCCGACGGCCCACGTCGTCGGTGGATGGCGTTTTCGCCGAAATTTTTCCTCTCGAGTGGGGGTCGTTGCGGAACGATGGACTGGCGGCGCTCGTCTCGTTGTTTACCGTTCGTGAATGAAAATCGTGCCTGACGCTGCTTCTGCTGCGCTGTTTCTTTCTCTCTTTTTTGTTTTCACATCTTACTCTGAACCACAAAGAGTTTGCTGTCTCGCGAGCGTCGGATCTGATATAATGAAACAAGAACAACAACAACAACAAAGAGGCAGCTTTGTACTAGTGGCGCCAAGCTTTAAGGAAGTGCGCACCGAAGCAGCCTTATTTTGCTTCTTTTTCGTTTTCTTCTGTACATTTTTTGTGTTTAATTATATTTAGTTTTATTTGTATTTTGTCTCTTTGTTCAATTTTCTCTATATTTACGCTTGCTTCCTGCTTTTTGTCTATCCTTGTACGTGGCTTTTCGCGCGTTACGCCAAACGATGACATGCAGCATACGACAGAACAAGACAGGCCCGGGCTCTGACGTGTTTCGCACTTGGAACATGCGAGCATCCGAAAGTACGTTTATCTGTGAGAAGCGTGTTAAATATATTTTTTTTCAAGCCAATCTTTCACAACTGGCGGTCCGGAGGAAGTCGCGAGTTCGATTTCGGCCGCGGCGAGGGAATTTCGACCGAGGCGAATTGTTCAGTACAGCGAAGAATTCAGTACAGCGGACAAGGCCCGTTTGTACCGTGTGATGACAGTGCACGGGGAGGAACACCGAATAATCGTAGTTTCTGGAGCTCTCCGGCATGGCGTCTCTCGTAAGCATGTCGTGGTTTTTGGAGCGTTAAACCCTGCGAGTTAATATTATTGTCGTGCACTAATCGGCGTACAAATCTCCTTTGGAACCGTTTACGTGGAGCTTACGACGTATGCACGTAATATCGACTGGCTCTGCTTCCAGCATGGTTCATAGAGAAGGAAGGGGGGCAGGCACTGCATATTTCATTGGTGCCTTCCTTGCATATATATGTACGTACGAGAGTGTTATCTGCATGGACAATACTTCGGTTTCCTGCGTGAATGAATCCAATCTATAATTGCAAAAGACTTCGCGCCCCATAAAGAGTGTCGGAAGGAGGCGAAAAAATTCATTACCGGCCACCTGTTACAAAATGAGTTGCCGCATAATGATCTCGCTTGGCTATTATTTTAGGTCGCGACAGTCCAAAATTTTCCCGCCGCCGTCTAGTACGATTTAGAGCCGGGAATCTGGCGTGGGGGGGGGGGGAGGGGGTGGTTGCCTCCTTCGTGTTTTGAAGGGAAATTAGAGAATGTTTTCGAGGGGCTCGTCGAATTAAATCGATTAGTCAATAGGTCAGGGAAAAGAGAAAACGTTAATTGCTTTATTTTGCCGATGTGTATTAATTGCGACGAATACTGAAATGAATAGAGGTGGACGAAAAATCACCCGTTCCGTGGGTCGGATCTGCACTCGCGAGTCACATTCTTCGTGATGTGTTTCGGGACGGCTAATGAGGAAAATAACGCAAGCAACACCATGGCCAACGTTAGCTTGTGCACCGCTTTAACAGGACACGTTTACTGTCGGTAAAGCTTATGGTTTTAGAGTGCATTCTTTTGACTGGTCTCAATATAGTTGTCGTTTTTTTTTTTCCCTTGCCGTATGCAATTTGTCGGAACTAGCTCGCCCAAGTCGCTGCAACATTGCCTGTTCCTGACAACGCCCTGACAATCACCTCTCGTTAGTCGTGTGGGTGTGACAAAGCAACGCCTTTTCGTTTATTAGACGCTATGATTCTTTGGGATTTACGCTGCAGAAAATCGCTGTTTCCGCGTCGAACCACTAACGCCGGCAGCAGCGTCGAACCAGCAGTCTACGATTAATGGTACACCACACAAGTGGGGATCGTATTTTGAATAGGCAGAATGTGACCGACCGAAATGAAACCCGTACGCTTTTAAGGAGATGGAAAACATAAAAAAAAAACAAGTGAAAGTGATAAGGCTAGCCAGTTTGCAGTTGCGGCCCATTATGTCGCGTGTAATTGCTTACCTTTAATATGTACTGATGGGCTAAGTTGGTGAGATATTTCGACGAAGCAGCGCGCGAAGGGATACGAAAGCACGCTTGTGGTTGTGTCATTTCTGTGTGCGTGCTCTTTTGAAGTCCTGTGCGCTGCTTCGTCGAAATATTATGGTCACCTTTAAGCGGGATATTTGCCACTCGCATCAAATTCGACGAATAGTCGAATAACCAAGCTTGGGTAACCTTATTTTGGTTTCACGTATTCAGCAATGCCACTGATCCCTGCGTGCATCCGAGAAGCTCCCTTCGTCCCGTAGGGCATTCCAATAAATCCACATGTTCCTGGTGTAAAACACACTGAAGATATATTGATTACGCAAGGTTTCGGTCAGGGTATAGGATCTGACAGGCTGATATTTTGAGTTTCGCATTTGCCGGTCCGGGGTACTTACCGCTCTCCCCATTTAGAAAAAGCCGTTGCCCGGCACCTCTGGGAATCGAACCGAGTTGGAGGTGTATACTCTCCAACCACTCGACAACCGCCGCGGTGATGCGAAGTGTTCTTCTTCATTCTTCCGTCCGTACCACCTTCTCCGCTTTTCTCATCTTGCTCTACTCGCCGTTCGCCGGCATTCAATCCCCTCTTCGTTTTGAGTTCGCCCTCTTCCATCCTCCCCTGCGACGAACGAGCACTTCAAGGGTCCCTGAAACAAGTTTTTGAACAACGTCGGAAAACGCTGTCGATCGGTCGCCGTGTGGCTCTTGTGAAACACGTAAGTCAAGTATTGCGGCACTTCACGCGGCAAACAGTTGTCTTTCTAACATCGAAGCTGTTTAGCGGCATGTTCCTTGCGACTCGGATCGTGAAAAAGCGTGAATATCTTAACAGGTGTGTTTCACTGTACCGCCTACCGGAAAGCTATCGTCATAAACGGGTATGTGCCGCAGACCGTGGGTTAATGCTCACCACTGGGCCGATAAAATATGAGGACGGCTACAGCTAGCCGCGACGGCGGCAAACCGAAGACTCCGAGCACGCGTGCAACGATTGAAATACTATAGGGAGCGGAGAAGTAACGGCGGCTGCTAAAGATACCCCCTGGGCCGACGACAAAGTGCCCATAAATGTTTTCGACCACCATGACAGGTGCGAACGCTTTGTCTCGGTGCCAGTTTCTGTCTATGAACCTGAACATCTCTGTGCTGGGAATCAATGCAGAAACAACTTTGTATCAGCTATATAGCTAAAGCTCATAGCAACAACTTATAGAGAAGCAACGCACGGAAAGAACCTGCATCACATAGCATTAGGCCAATAAACCTAGAACTGACCAGATTAGTATTCAGAATCGTCCAGTTTCGCTGTTTCAGCCCATTACATGGCTTATATAGGGCAAGCTCCCCCCCCCCCCTTTTTTTTGCTTTTAAGTTTCAACAAGAACTATAGAGATCGCTTGCTGTTCTCCCGGCAAATGACGGGCCCGACACAAAAATACGGCCATTGGCCGATTTGATGATCGCGAGAAGAATGTTCAAGCTCATGACGTGTGCGAACTGCATGACACAGGGCTAACAACTACAAAGAGTTTAAAGCGTACACGCGATGATCCCTGCATAACCGCTCGTATAATAGACACATTTTTGTGTGGGTGTGTGTGTGACAGTCGATTAATGAGGCAATGAATTGTGGAAGTGAAATCAGATCATACGTTGATAACTTGGAAAGGTGTTGCATGGCTACCCACTATGAGGAAGTTAGCACGAGAAATTCCATGTATGCATACGTGAGGAATGCGCTTCCGCGTGCGTCACTGGTACGTGACACCTCTGTATGGGCCCCTCAGATTTCCGTGAAGTATCAGCTGCGGGGTACTCGCATTGTTCCCTAAGACGCGTTTCATTTGGTGTCTTTTTTTCGGTCTTAATGAAAAAATCTGTATGAAAAATGATCTCAATTAAAAAAAATGTGATGTGCGGCGAAAACGTCGAGACAGTGAAGCTGCAAGCCCCTATATATATTCAGGCCCCGTTTATGCTCTTTTGGACATTTTACCGCTGGCCATTTCGCCACAGGGCTCGACATTCCTGGCTCGAAATATGTCGTGTCCCAGCTAACATTGGAGATTGTGTGGTTTTATCGTTCTTGTTTATTTTTTTCTGAGTCAGGCCACCGGTGCAGAAGTATAGTGTCGCATACGTGAAAGTAGGCAGATTGTTTATAACAAAGCACCGTATAAGTCTAACCGTATACTGGTCGAGTTCTCTTTAGGCTTGGCTGAACTTAGCTCGGGCACCCGCTATACATGCATGCGAACTTTTTATGCGGGAGCTTTATATGCGTATTATGCGTTGTTGAACAATAAAGAATTCGCAGCGTGCGCGTTAACTAAAAGTCGAATTCTCCTGTCTCTCATTTCCCCTTAGCAGCCATTGGCATGTAAATTGAGCTCTATGTTTTATTGTTCAGCAACGCACAGAAGAAATCTCTCACCGGCACCACCTTGGAGGTCAAAATGTTATACTTGTTACACACTACTACAACGGCTACGAGGGACGAACGGGTGCCGCTATAAGGAGCTTAGAAAGGCACCCGTTTCTGCAGCCCGGTCGGAATGCACGGCGCACTACCTGTATGGTGGAGTTGAATCCGGTGGGCGGCGTGACCACCCTTACTGCGCGTGCGTTACAGCTGGCCCAAGCACTGCCAGGACGCGCTCCCGAGCTAGTTCCTTCCGGCGCCCCGCCACGGTGGTCTAGTGGCTAAGGTACTCGGCTGCTGACCCGCAGGTCGCGGGATCAAATCCTGGCTGTGGCGGCTGCATTTCCGATGCAGGCGGAAATGTTGTAGGCCCGTGTGCTCAGATTTGGGTGCACGTTAAAGAACCCCAGGTGGTCAAAATTTCCGGAGCCCTCCACTACGGCGTCTCTCATAATCAAATAGTGGTTTTGGGACGTTAAACCCCACAAATCAATCAATCAATCAATCAGTTCCTTCTGGCCTGTGTAAGGGGCTGGCCTCTCCCTTTTACACTCAGCAGTAATCATGTGATGTCGTCAGGGTATCAGATTCTGCAGACGCGCGATGTACCAACGTGTTGTGTCCATCAAACCTCCTTGGTGGTTGTATCTTAGACAGAACGCGCTGTCACGCGCTAGCGCGCTCGGGCCTGCGCCAGTGGCCGCGTAAGAAGCTGTGCCCTCTCCCCCTTTACACTCTCTCAGTAACCACGTGATGGCGTCGGGGAACGATATTCTGCAGACGCGCGGTGAACGCACGTGCTCCCGCGAGGCGGGCTCCAACGAGAGTTCGGGACGAGTAACCGTAACAGAAACTACCGTGAATTCATGGTGTGCTCTCCTTTCTTTCTTTCTCTTTCTTCATTTCTTTCTTTCTTTCTTTCCCATTTCTAGGTGCAGTTCCGGTCGAAAGTAGTCACTGTTCAGCCGCGGTCTCATCGTCAAATAACGAAAAATTGGATCTCGTCTATCTGCGCCTCGGTGCTTGGCTTCTCGCGCTTTGGATTTCTCGTTTCATCTTTCAGACACCGACGTCTCCGTTCGACAACGCGCACAGTTACGCAACGTCGCCACTGTGTTGGCCCGCGGCTTTTTTTTTTTTTTTTGAATTCTCTGAAGCTGCTGCGCAGCCGCGATCACGTCGGCCTCGACAGAGAACTCAGCTGCGTGCCACTGGCTTAGCTCGCTTTCCGGCCGGCCCGGCTGCTCGCGTCGAATGAGAGAAGCCAGGGGGCTGGACGACAGCATGCTCGCTGTGAAAGGGTCATGGACCAAGGCGACCGGAGGTAATCCGCTAAACAAGGGCAACCGGTGACCGCGCCTGGTAGCGCGTGTGACGTAACAGGGAGTTTACGAGGCAGTGCAGAAGCGAGTGATGCATAGCGGCGTGTCTTCCTCTGAAGTACGGTAGTACCATTCTTAACTGTAACTTTGGTAATACCGTGTCGTCATGGTCGGCACGTAGCTTTTTCTAAAGGAGTACTGACACGAATTTTTGAACATTTTTGGATTGTTGCTCTAAAGAAAAAACACGGGTGCCGAGAGCCCTAGAAAGGGCATCGAAGTGCTTGGGAAGGCATTTGATGAAATTTCAATACCGCTACCTTAAAACAGCAATTTCGGTTTCGGTATTGAAGGAATGGCTTCGCAGTGACGTGTCACCACAAATGCCACGTCACGGGAAGTCTGAAACTCTCGACACACCAGCAACAGCTGTCAGTTTGCAATCAGTCGCACGTTGTTTCCACATGTAGGACGCAAACAATAATGAGTGAATTGTCGATTATACTCTGAGCGCGATTTCGGTGATTAAGGCTGAACAGAGGAGACGAATTTCGTGAATCCGGTGAACTGTGTTGATTTGTCGCGATAAGGACCACGGAGCTGGCTTGCAGATACTGAGCGATCAAAAAACTTTAATATCAAAGTGAAATATTTTATACGTGTTGGACTGGATTCGGTGTGGGAAGGGCGTTGATAGTGTACACCGTGGAAACGAAAAATGCCACATTTGGGATGCTTTATTATTGTGTCAGTACTCGTTTAAACGCGGAGCTGTCTTTTTAATCTCAGCCGTAGTCGGCAACCGCTCCAAGTTCGGCACAGCCGTGCGAAGTGAAGTGGAAGCAATAATAAAGTGAAGTTGAGGAGCTGTAGAAGGAGGAGGGCCTCACCAGCTATGCTGCTTCCCCAATATTCTCACCTCTAGGGTGTAGCTGCTCCAATTTTATCAGAAATTGTTTGTCTACCCTATTTTATTTTAAACTCGCTGTTATCCCGCCACTGCTAAAGCATGACTTGCGCAGCGGAGTCATTGGCAGTCGTTGACCACTGGCCAGGGAGTTTCTTCGTAAATTTTTATAAACTTTTAGCTACTGCGGGAGTGAATCTAACGCTGCGATTATTCGGCTATATGGAACTGTTAACGTGGATATGATGAAATAGGGCATGCTTGTATGTTCAGGCATTTTATGCCTCAGTTAATTTGCCTCACTTCAATGCGCAAAACGCAAAAGGTGATATACCACTCAGTGCACGTGTGTAACCACCGCGAATCGTGGATCGGTTTTGGTGGTCGGTGTAATAAATACGAATGTTAATCATGTCAACTAAGTCTCCATCTTTCCGTGAACGTCATCTATGAGGTTCTCTTGACGACATACCGCTGTTGACTTGCTTGGGCGTTGGCACGGCATGTGTATATAACGCCTATCGCATTGAAAATACTATATCGTTCTCGTACACGCGCGCACTGCTCACGTGCCGGGCTGTTTGTTGTATACCTCAATGACAGTACTACTTCTCGGTTCCATTTATATTACCCCGTTCTCGTTACGCATCGTCTCGCGGATTTAGTAGGTCGGCAGGACGCCTCGCCCGTGCTCCGGCAGCTCCGTTCTGAGAGAGTTGCGAAGGTGGCTGTTGCTGTTCCTGAGTATGACAGTACGCCGTTATGACAAATGGCCGTCGTCAGCTCTCGCCTCGAAATACGGCTAAACCACCCACCTTTAGCGCCAACCGTAACGTGTTTATTATTATTTTCTTTTCGCTTTCGGCATCATAACTGATGCAGCGGCGGCAGTGAATGCCTCCCCCTCCCTCAACTCACGGGTGTGTGTTGCGTGCCGCGTTTTTTTGTGCGCCGGACTCGGAGAGTCGGCTCTTCGTGTTGATGACCGCCCTGACAGTTCCTGTTATGCTTCCATGTTTGAATAGAAGTAGCACCAAGGCCTCGCGTGTTTTCGTATTCTCAAATTCGCGTGGGCTCTTGAAAACAGAAACGAAACAAAGAAAGAAAAATATTCCCTCACCTCCCCGAAGGGAATCGTGAGTAAATGCGAATGCATTTCTCGCGCCGAGAGAGAGTACCGTCGCCGTCAGACATTCGCCTTCACGGACTTCTGCCATCGCCTCCGCCCAGCCAGCGAGCGGTTGAGATTTAGGAGCGAGCGGACGGTAGAGTGGGGCGCCAGCGTTCTCGGCTCGGCGTTGGCGTTTCACAACGACGTCTCAAGCACATATTTCCGGATGTTCTTGAGAGGCGCCCAGCCAGCGAACGGTTGAGAATGAGGCGTCAGCGGACGGGAGAGTGGGGCGCAAGGAGGAGAGAGAGTGAACGGCGAGAGAAGGAGCGGCGAAGCACTGCGCCTACCCTCTCCCAAACTCTTGCGCACCATTCCTCGGTTGCTAGGGGCGACAATAAGCGCGCGCGCCCGCAGCTGTTGCTATGAGAGAGAGAGTGAACGGAGACACCTGCCAGTGTGCGAACACCGCCGTGGACAACGCCGAATGCCTGACATAACCCGAATAAAAAACGCGTTTGCAGTTAAAAAGAACAGGTGAAAATGGTGCAACACATTGTAACACTGGTTCGTTTTTCTTTGCCGTGACGACCAAGTCCTATACCTTCGTTGCATCGTGCACGTAACCTACGAGGATCTGCGGGTGCACTGTAGGTCGAGAAGCGTCTCACGTTTCGGGTGCGCACGTACTTTCAACATCGTAATCGGTTACGTGTGTGCGTATGCGTGAAGGTTTATGAAGCTCATTGTTGTTAACTGAAAACGGCTAAAAGAGCTAATGAACTAACGAAGAACGACCGTTCGGGTAACTGTTGGGAGATATAGAGAAGCCTTCTAATATGGAACCTTGAAATGTTGTATACCCAAGTAAAGCATTGCACTGATCGAGTCGGAATGAAGAGGATGCATGACTTTTATGACAGTGGCAAAGTCTACTTGCACCTCAACAAATTGTTGACCTGAACATATAGACGGCACGTGTGACGTCATTTGTAGAGTGGCGCGAGACTATCGACCATGGTTCTGGGAGTACGGCGATGCTGAAAAAAATTGCGAGAACAGCCACGTGACACGGCGTAGGCTACTGCAGGCCCCCTGCCACGGTCCGACCGCTTACACTCGCTAATAGAGATACATATGCAGTGCCAGCCGGAACATTGCTTTTCATTCAAAATGTACGCTGGTAGCATGACTTCATACATGGAATTCCCGGTCACGTAACCAAACGCTTTTGATGTGGTAGTATCCCTGCAGTAGCGGCCAGCCAATACCAGCAGGACTTGTAGTATGCGAGTAATTTTGGTACATAATCTGACGAAAAATTCGTTACAAGACGTCTCCTGTTTGGTATGAATTTTAGATGCGGAGCATCTTATACTCGCGCCTTGTAGTGCGCCGTCCGCGCCGTCCGCACCGCTTCTCGAACATTCGACAGCTGACGCGCGCGCATGCGCCGTCGCGCCGTCGCCCACTCTTCCACCATCTGTGCATCCCTTCCTCCTCTACACACCGCGCGCGCTTCACTCCTCCACCATCTGTGCACCCTTCCTCCTCTACACACCGCGTTCGACATCTACAATTCTCCTGATTCTCCAGTGGACGCGCATGTGGCGTCGCGCTTCGAGAACATTCAACAGCTGACAGTGCATGCGCCGTCGTGCTGTATATATACTCAAGGTCGGCGCTCGCTCGCTCAGTTGCCGCTCGTCGGTTGGTTTGTACGGCGCGTCGACGTCCAAGGTCGCGGTGAAATGAATTCCAACGAATCCACAAACACAATGATCGACGTCCCTTCGACCAGCGCCGCCCTTTCGCATACGTGTGTACGTGTTCACTCATTTAACACCCCCTCCTACAACCACGTTAACCAATTTAGCCATCGACCCAAGTAAGTCGCAATTTAACACCCCATTTCACAACCGCGTTAACCAATTTAGCCATCGACCCAAGTAAGTCGCACTTTAACACCCCGTTAACCAATTATATGCTCCGCATCCTCCTCAGTGTTCCCCCGAGGGAAGCTGCGGGCAATTTTTTTACGACGTGCACGTTATGATACTCCGTCCCGGAAAGGGGCAGAATAGATACAGGGAGACCGTTCCAGCTTTTTTTACCTTTACAGGTACAGCTTATTCATCTTCCTATCGCATTGCGTATTACTTGCCTCCCAACTTTGTCCTTCCACGGTGGCGGGAACGGGACTTTGATCCACGTGCATTCTCAACGTCGTAACATCAGAGTTGCTCCTCGCAAAATGAACGGCGTCAATTTGTTGATGTCCAGGCCGCAATGAAATTGGCCACTGTGACATGACAAAATGACCTGGATCAGAGATCAGATTGCCCCGTCAGAAACAGCCGATCGCCGAGAGATGAGCGTCAATTAGTATCGGTAAACGGCGCATGTACACAAATGCGCACGTGACCGGCGCATATTCGATGGCCGCATTTCATTCTTTGCGATCGCGAGTGCCGGGTTTTGGGCGTATACGACGACGAATAATTCTGTAAGTTACAACAAGCATCGTTTGAAAGGTTCCTGTTGAGTCGCTGTCGACGCTCTGAAGGCGTGTCTATTCAATGCTAATACGTGTGTTGTTGACTTCGGCCGAAGCCGCATTTCAGCTTTTCGTCGTATGCGTCACAGGATGCCGCACACGTAGACGTCGTCGAAAATAGCGCAGTGCTTCATCTAATACGTGGGTTACGTCACGGGGAACGCTTCTAACAGCCTGTGCCACGTGTGTGTTCTGTTCCCGCAGGTTCCAATGTGATCGGCGGCAAAACACAACAGCGGGAACCCTGGACGGAGGAGCACTCATCGAGCTTAGTGGTGGAGGAGGAGGAGGAGGCGCCAAGGGTTCCCGTCCCAGCGACATTCTCATGGAGACGCTGCTGGAGCCACTACGCGAGGTGGGCTTCGCCGCTGCAGTGAGTGTTCATGCTATGCCAAACGCGCGTCGTGCGCGTACGAATACTCGCATTTATTCGTATACTTTGCCATCAAGTCGCTTGAGGGCGCTCTGCACTGCGGCGAAGGGTCAAGGGCAACCGCAGGCGTAAGTCATTGCCGGTGCCGGCAGTGACATCCCAAGCATTGACCCAGCGGGCGGTCTAGCTCTCTTCCGAGCGTCGGATTGCTTTTTTACCCGCGTCGCTTTTATTGTTTGTGGCTTGGGCGTTTTTGTAAAGGGACACTACAGAGAGAAAATAAAAAAAAAACCTCTACTCATATAACTCATATAAGTAAATTACTCTTTCAGCATTTCCACATGCTTACTGCAGGAAGTTGTTTGGGAAGCGAGAAAACGCGTGAAAACAAAAGACGGATGGCGATGTCGTCTTGGAATTCCCGCCCAAATCGCCCTGGGTCATAACTATTGAAGAGTTCAGCGCGTGCAACAGCCTAGCGTACGCAATGCGCGAGAGGGGGCAAGAGTGCGCATGCGCTGAGCCTAAGCGAGATGCGTGCGTTTGCGCACGCTAGATCCCGGCGCTAACGTTGCGTCCGCTAAGGCCGTTGCGTACCTTGTCGGCGGCTCTCGCGAGATTTCGAAATGTCGAGACCATAGAAGTGTGGCAGCTTGGGCTAGTTGGTATGGCATGACGATAGTTATAGCGCGAGAACAAAACGACGACACAGAGACAAGAAGGTGTCTTTCGTGTCCTTCTTGTCTCTGTGTCGTCGTTTTGTTCTCGCGCTATAACTATCGTCATGTCGAGACCAAAGTAGACAAGATGGTTGGGGCCAACAACACTACGTTGGTCGTGGCGGCAAACGAAGTGCGTGTGGAATTCGGTGCATGCGAAACCTAAAAAATAAGTAACCTGCAGCCAATAGGTGAACAGGTATACAGTGGATTCGGATCGCCGCTAAGCTGGAGCGCAACGGTGGACGACCGGACGACGCCATTTACGAAGAAGCAGGTACCCGATGGTGACGTGAAGCACCGCGACGAATTTGTGGGTTGTGTACGGGGCGCCGTGTGTGTGATCCCTTTGAACTGTGGTGGTTGCTACTAGCGTTTAACCGGAAGTTATCGGAATGATCGCCTGCAAAAGCATTCAAAGCGTTGGGAAGTAAAGGTCAGTTCCGGTCATTCATTTAGCGTGCAAGTGCATGCACGTCTGTGTTATAGAAAACTCGGGTGATTTTTCTCGCACACGGTGCCCTCATCATTGTGGCAGCAGCTATTTACCACGGCACGTATAGAATGACACGTGAAGACACCGCCTACAATGGGGGCATTTTTGTATTTAGAGCTTAGCAACCCCGGTTTGGTTGTTTCTTTTTCTTTTGTGTCGTGATCTTAGGTAATGTCTGTAGCAAACAATAAATGTTAAATTGGCAGTGAGCGATCGCCTTCGCCGTGTCTGTGCCTCATGGTTGACTATAGCCTCAACTGGCTGTATAGCTCAGTTGACCAGCTTCTCCGGGGGCCTACGCATCGAGGCACCCTACTCAAAAGCAGGCCTGTTGACGTTCAGGTGCAGTACATGTTTCAGATGTTGCGCACGGTAAACTAACGCTGTAGGAGGCGGTCTTAAACGTAACGTACGCAGCGCGCAGCAAGTTACGGACGTACAGCCTTACGTAGCACTATACGAGCTAAAATTCTAAATTTACGGCATCTACTAGGTCCTAGGTAGTTCCTAACCTGCAAAATGGAGTACACCGCCTTCCGAGGGGGCCATAGATTTAGCATACTACTTGGTTTCATGTTATTTTTAATAAGCCAATGTTGCCAAGTTATCAAAAATATCCTTTGCAATTCGTGACGTTGCGTCTGAGGATTTTGGTGCGGAATTGAAAAAGGATACTTTGACCTTGGATTTTATTTTCTTCTGATAGGCTTATGATGGCGTAACGAGAAGTAGGGAGAGAGAGAGAAAAAAAAAGGGGGCGGTGGGGATGCCGCTAATATGGTTAAATCGACGGCTATAGAGTTCTCAAAGTACAATTTACCAATGTGAACCCCCCCCCCCTTTTTTTTTTATTTCTCTTTAGGGTTACGTTAGAGATCGGCTGAAGATAAACGCTTAGCTAGTTGACGTTACGAAATTGTTCGTTGAAAACCACTGCTAGTTTCGCGATCATGCTTTCGGTATTAGAAAGGAAACGAAGTCAAAGTTTCAATGTCGAGTTTGGCGCCTATATATTGGCACATGAATGTCACCGTGGCGTCATAGATGACCAAACCTTTTCGTTTGTTTGTTTTTTCTCCCTCGTCGTTGGTGCCCGCTTTCTCTCGAGTACGGCTCGCAGACACGACAGGGTTACCGGAAGCGTGAATTATTTTTGGTCGTCGCCGCTTCATTTTTTCTTGTTCTTTTCAATGTAATAAGCTGTTTTGTTGTTACATGTCTGAAGATTCAAACATTAAAAATGAATTGCGTCGCGTCGCGCGAAAAGGCAGTCAGCTGACCGTTGCTGCCAGCTGCCCTCTTTCTGTCCTATCTTTCTCCATCTTTCACTCGGTTTTCATGTGGAGGGGGACGACAGTGCTTCATTGGAGTGCTTGACAACGTACCGCTGGTTATCATCGCGATATCTAAAGCAAACACCGCAGCCGCGAGAGGATGGCATAAAGGCTGAAAAGACGCCAAAGTAATAAATGAATCGCTCCAGAGTGATGATTTGTACAATCTGAAGTCGTTGACTGCTCCATCACAGGTTCATTAATTGGATGATGAAGTCAATTGGTCAAACTTTCAATTAAGAAATTTGGCGACGAATTCTCCGCGCGTGAAATCACGGATTTCCAAGCGTTCTCTTCGTATTTTGGCTCAACTTAATTTGCAGAAAGTTCGTATTTGAAGTCTGTTTCCTTCGCCGACAGCTATGTACCTTTTTTTTTTTTTTGCTGATTTCGGAACTGCGCGAGATTGAAACATATGTCGTCAAAAGATACGCCGTCAAAACATACGTCGTTGAGGCGTTCGGTGTGCGATTTTTTTTCCCGCCAAAATGGTCGCGGGTTCGATTCCTGTGGCAGCGGTCGCATTAATATCAAGGCGAAATGGTAGAGGCCCGTGTACTGTGCGATCTCAGTGCACGTTAGAAAAGGCCAGGTTGTCGAAATTTCCAGAGCCCTCCGCTACGGCGTTCCTCAATCATATCCTGGGTATGGGACGTTAACCTTCAGGTATTATTATTATTATTATTATTATTATTATTATTATTATTATTATTACGTGGTAGTTCAATGAGTGTCGCCACCCGTATTTTGGTTTTGCGCGTTTTTTTTTTCTCATTGTCAGGCGTCTTCCCGAGGGAAGGGAGGTGATTTTGGAAACTCTGTAAAGACGTAATTTACTAACACTTACAAAAACTCACAGCATATCTATACGGAGTGAATGATGATGAGTGGGGCGAAGCGTCCGTCAGTCTGTCCGAACTTCCGTCCGTGTGTCCGTCCATCCGCGCGTCCGTGCGTATGTCTGTCCGTCCGTCATCTAGGACGGACGGACAGAACGCATGGACGCCAAGTACCGCCATATTGCATCATTTCATCATATATTCATCATATACAAGTACCGCGATCCAGAGGACAATCCAAGGACTAAACGATAGGTGGCTGCCTTCTACTGCTACTACTATAGTATAGTAAGTAGCAGTAGTAGGTAGCGACCTCTCGCGTAGTTGATAGCCACATAAAGCGGCGACGCATGACCCGTGGCTTAAGGAGCTTCACCCCTAAAGATATTGTATCGCTTCTCTCTTTGGCGTCCCTTCAAAGCCCGTGGCTGTGTACGGCTGCGAACGGCCCGGCGACGTCCAGGGTGGACGGCCTATGGCTGTCCCCGTTAGCGCCCGTCGTATAGCATTTGGAGCATGACTCGCGCCGTCCGCGGAGTCTTTTGTCGTCCGGGTCGAGAGAAACGCGTTTGCATAGCGTCGCGCGTGCTTCTTCGCCAGTTGACGCAGCGGGCGGTTCTTCACGCGGCGCGGATTGCCGCACGTGGTGCGTGTTGTGGGAAGGAGACCCGGGGCCGGGCGGTGAATCCTGCCGAGTGTATACTGCTCCGCGCGTCTGAACGCCACCGAAAATGCGCCCTGACCTATATACGTGTATATATTATCGAGGAAAATAGAGAAAGAGAAGCTAAACTAATTCAGTAGCCGTTTGCAGCGCCCTCGTTTTTGCAGCTCAGCTCTGATTATAAAAGAAAGTTTTGCTGTGTTTGTCATCCTCCTGCGAAGAACGATCGTTCAGTGGAATGCCCTATAGATGCACCTACTGTTGAAACCGTGAGAATTTGTTCGACTCATCACTTGCAAGTTGATTTTGTAAGGTTACTTTTTTTTGCGTTACGTGCCTCTCTGCCTTATATTTAAGCTTGAGCGGGTCGTCTTTGTTGCTTCGTATTGTCTTTCTACATTTTGGGCTTCTGATTTTTTTTAACGAGTTGTGTTAGTTTCTCGCTTTATATTACCTTCATTTTACACTACCGGTTTCCCTAAAAAGCTCCATGCGTCATTCTTGATTGTTACCACACTCTGCAACGACTCCACTCCGAGTTAGCAGTGTTGTCAAATAAATAACAATAAACAAGGATGACCGCAAAACAACAGCAATAATAATAATAATAATAATAATAATAATAATAATAATAATAATCGCAGTTTCGGCAGAAGGCCAAAGCAATGAATACTATATCATCCCATCTGACTGTTATACAAGGTAGGTCCAAAAGATCTAGAAGCCATACGAAATGTAGTGAACATAGTCGGATGTGTTTTCGTCGGCGTTTGTCCGGCATTTCCTTTCTTGGCGTCGGTGGACGTCGACGATATCGGTGACGGTATGCGAAAAATACAGTTCCAGTGCACTTCACCAAATCGTCCACTTGAGACTGTCCCAGGCATTGCAGTGTAGAAGCCGTCGCCGGAAGCAACTGGATGGTGGGAGAAGCTTGTATATATATATATATATATATATATATATATATATATATATATATATATATATATATATATATATATATATATATACAGCACATGACGGCGACGGTGAAACTGGGCTGAGTGGGCCCATATAAATGCTATCCCAATAATAATAATTCACGGGTTGCCTTATGCATTCGCCCTAGTTGATCCGAAGGTATAAGTCGTCTTCTTTCCAATCCCTATGTGTGTAACGTGGTTTTCGCACTGCCTCAGTGATCGGCGTACCTTTGACCAAGCGATGTGTAATCACGTCATCACGTGACGACACATTTATGTGACGTCACGGTGACGTTACACGATTTGGCGATCTGTGACTCCGTGTTGTGGTGTCATCGCGTGATTTTTTTTCTTCAAATTTTGTTTCGCGTCGCTCGTGTTTACGACGACGGCGACGCGGGAAGGCGGTCGACGCCGATAGTCAATTTTCGGTGTTTAATTTGGTTACATAACGCTTTCGCGTGAATAATTGTATTCTGCGTGTGGTTCGGCCATGGCCGAATGAACGCGACAACACGAAGTACGAGTGGTGCAATTACGTTCAAGCTTCTGCGCCAGATTACTAGGACGTCGTGTATTGTTAATGCATGTAATAGGACACATATGTAATATTTATTTCTGAAATCCCGTAAATATATATGGTACAGAACTGCTATAGTGGACTGTGGTGTGCCCGTACACTTTCAGTTTACACGTTTTTGGGACTTGCCCGATCCGTTGATGGCGGTGACGGAGCTGCCAGCCTGAGTGCCTGGTGGCTTATAACGTATTATTTGTTCGCGGTTCTCAGTCACAGACTGGTCAACGGCGTAATGAATTGATGTAATGAACCGGGCTTTATGTTTATGTGCCATGGGAGGGGGGTGGGGGTAAAGCGTCCTCGTGTACGTCGCGTAAGTTCTTGTGCCTCATGCTTCGTGTTACAAAAATAATTTTTTTATTGTTTGTTCATGATTGATTGTGCGGTACGCTAGCATATTTATGCTATACCTGCATCCGACTTCCCTCTTTTCGGAACGTATTTCACGGGTGCATCTATTCTTGTGACATGGCAGAAGGGTCAAGCTATTCGAAAGAATTGAGCACTGCTTAATTATGTCAAAGTGTGGTGGTCAGAACACGGCTGAATTCCTTCCATGATGTTCCGCGTCCGTCTAATTGACCATTATATCCGGAATATCAGTGGGTGCAGAGGCCTGCAACAATTTGATGTACATGGCGCTTCTTAAGTGGCGCCTTCTTTTAGGGGCGAAGCTCCTTATAGCGGCACCCGTTCGACCCCCGTATTACGTAACAAGTATAACATTTTGACCTCCGAGGTGGTGCCGGTGAGAGACTTCTTCTGTGCGTTGTTGAACAATAAAAAATAGTGCTCAATGTACATGTCAATGGCTGCTAATGGGGAATGAGAGACAGGAGCATTCGGATTTTAGTTAACGCGCAGGCTGCGATCACCATTAGCAGCCATTGGCATGTACATTGAGCCCTATCTGACAAGAAAGGGTTGCTACGTTATACTCGCTGGGTGTAACCTCCTTCGCTTTAGAAAGGTTTAGTGAGCGTTGAGCCGCAGTGCCATGATTACAATGAACTTGTATATACCATAAATGAACTCGAGGTGGTTAAAAATAGGAAGTAGATACGAAGCGCAAGTCGTAAGAAAATAAAAGCCGAATTCTCCGCCTCTCATTTCCCATTAGCAGCCATTGGCATGTACATTGAGCACTATCTGACTGAAAAAGTTTGCTACGTCATACTCGCTGCGCGTAACCTCCTTGGTTTTTGAAAGGTTTAGCGAGCGTTCGGCCCGCAGTGCCATGAATACAGTGAACTAGTATGTAGCATGAACTCGAGGTGGTTATAGGTGGGAAGTGGGCCCGAAGCGCAAGCCGTAAGAAAGTGTGCGTGTGCCACGTCTCGTTTATTTCTTGGAATGTCCGCTGGATGGTGGTACTTCTATATGGGGAATACATTATATGATGAAAAGATGCGAGATGGTGGTACTTGGAGTGTTGAATAGATGGAGGAACGGACACATAGACAGATGCATGGATGGACGCATGAACGGACGCAGGGGCGGCTGCATGGACGAACGCAGGGACGGACGCACGAACAGACGCACGCGCGGACGGGCTGATGGACGCATGGACGGTCACACTGACGGACGCATGGACGGACGGAAGCAAGAACGAATGGGCGGACGAATTCTTCGCCCCACTCTCCATCACTCACTCCGTGGATATGCTGCCATTTTTTTTTTGCGCTGCTATCAGGCTGCCGGTCTTACGGAAATGAATTCGTTGGAGTGTGCACTTTCGGTACAGCGTCTGTTTTTGTCGTTCTCCCGATTGAGAGCACTGCTGTCTAATTAATTAGCATGTTGCGCCGTGAATTGCCTCCCTTCATATATACTTCATGACGACTTTGCGACGTGGTGGGTATGAGGCGGACAGCAGTTCGAGAGAACCAGTATGCGAAGCTTCGCGCTGCTACTTACCGAGCGTTGCAGTTAACAGCAGAGTACAGTGCCGTAGTCATTGTGTATTGCCGGCGGCTGCCTCGAACCGACCAACGGAGGGGCGTCTCTTGGGGCTCATGTAATTCCAGCAAACACGGTTGTGAGAATCTAGGCGCGAACGGTATACTTCGGCAGGAAAAACTCGCACGGTCTCCGATACATTCGATGATGATGGTTGCCAGAGGAATGGCACAACCCACCTGGGGGATCGGCCACGAAAATTGTGGCAGTAGAACCTGTGAAAAAAAGTAAAGAATGAGAGAGAGGGAGAACAGAAAGAGGAGGGAAGGATATGTAAAGAATATAATCAATGGGAAAGCAAAAATATTTGGGATAATTTTGGTGTCTCTCGATGCAATGCTGCTTAATGTAATGTTAAACATTTGAACTAATTAAATGGTATATATAATGGTAATAAATAAATAAATGATATTTTAGATGTACCACTCGAAGATGGACTATTCGGAGGCGAGATCCGTCTTTTAGATGCGGAGCATCTAATACTCGAGCCTTGTAGTGCGGCGCCGTCCGCAAGCTTCCTCCTCCTTCTTCCACCATCTGTGCATCCCTTCCTCCTCTACACACCGCGCGCGCTTCACTCCTCCACCATCTGTGCACCCTTCCTCCTCTACACACCGCGTGCGCTTCTCCTCTTCACGAACATTCGCTAGCTGTATAATGTAGCGCGCATGCGCCGTCACGCTTCGAGAACATCGGCAGCTGACGCGCGCGCATGCGCCGTCGCGCTTTCGAGAACATCGGCAGCTGACGCGCGCGCATGCGCCGTTGCGCTTCTCCCCCTTCTCGAACATTCGACAGCTGACAGTGCATGCGCCGTCGTGCTGTATATATACTCAAGGTCGGCGCTCGCTCGCTCAGTTGCCGCTCGTCGGTTGTTTTGTACGGCGCGTCGACGTCCAAGGTCGCGGTGAAATGAATTCCAACGAATCCACAAACACAATGATCGACGTCCCTTCGACCAGCGCCGCCCTTTCGCATACGTGTGTACGTGTTCACTCATTTAACACCCCCTCCTACAACCACGTTAACCAATTTAGCCATCGACCCAAGTAAGTCGCAATTTAACACCCCATTTCACAACCACGTTAACCAATTTAGCCATCGACCCAAGTAAGTCGCACTTTAACACCCCGTTAACCAATTATATGCTCCGCATCCTCCTCAGTGTTCCCCCGAGGGAAGCTGCGGGCAATTTTTTTTATTTACACTCAATGCGCATTTGCACTGCGGAAGGTCTCTTCACCTCGCCTGGTTTAGGAGCTGCCTCGGTGATCGGCAAACCTTCGATCAAGCGGCGACGCAATGTGATGACTTTATCGCCCGACGCCATGCTACGTGACGGAATAACGACTATACACACGATGACGGCACGAATTTTCGGTGATCTCGGGCGTCATAGTGACTCCACGTCTCGGCGGGAGGATGACTTTTGAATCACTCGTGTTGTCGTCGACGACGGTCGCGTTTGATGGGGGGGCATCAATGGTTTTCGCCTTAACTAACCGACTGTAAACATTCAAGTCGCCCCGTTCGGAAAACGTGCAGCGCCTCCCGCGCAGGAGAAGCACGTTTCGCGTTAAGTGGCACGTCAGGCTTATTAATGCCAGGCAAAAACGAAGGCCTCGTGTACGACGCGATGTTACCTCTGGCTCGCTTCCGGCTTTTATATTAAACGCGCGACCCACCCAAGCACCGGTTGTGTCGCGCGGCGTTGTTGACGACGGGAGTTTCCGAATATTCGGCCTCGTCGCGGCAGCCGGGCGCCTTCGATCGGCGCGCAGCGCCATCCGCGAGTGTGACGCCGCGGAAAAAAACGCGGGACGCTGCGGCACCGCGAGTGATTCACAGCCCCCGCGTACTCGCTGCACACATTCTCGCCGGACGGGCCCGAAAACTCTATGTAGTCATCGGCTCTGCTGGCGTCGCTGCCGTCGCCTGGGATACTAGCTACGGTGGCGCGCGCGGACACAACGCGACTCTGGCGCCCTGTAGTAGGCGCACTTCTTGTCTTGTTTCTCCCGACGGAAAGCGCGGGAATCTCCTCGCCGCATCGAGAAGGCGTGCGCGCGTTCACCGGCCGTCGGCGAAAACAAGAAGGCGTCGTCCGGCGGTGCGTTTGCGTATTGTTCGTTTCGCTCGGCACGTTACTGTTGTGTGTACCGGAAACTTCGACGGCCCACAAAGCGCGCTCGCTGTTTTTTGGTACGCCGCTGCCCAAACGCTTCAGCTACTTCTTTGTGCATAGAGGTAAGACGTGTTGGTAGTAGGAGCTCTACTGTACTTTTTTTATTTTTTTACCCTCAGCTGCATCTTTATCTGTCGCTATCGCTTTGTACAGAACGTTAGTGCTAATCGTCTATTTAGACGTGTAGGAAAGGGGAGGGAGTAGAAACAGGGTCAGCTCTGGCGCTATGTTTCGTGAAGGCATGATGCCCGGAGTGTTGCATTTCATAACTGCGTTACTGAAATGAAAGCGGGTGCGACCAATTCTTATTTTATTCGGCGCAAGTAGTTTCCTATAGCGAACGTCTGTTTGAGATAAGTCGCCCGTGATTAGTAATCAGCGCACAATGCAGTTTCTGGCTCGCGCACATGGAGTGCATGGCACGCGCACTTTAGTCTCGCGTATGGAGGGGCATAATCGCGATCCGTGTAACACGTGTAGCGTGTGTCTTAGTGCTAACAAACTGCTATATGTGACCGCGATGGAGGAGTTTATGCTATTGCTTTACGATACGGCAAATGCTCAATTATTATTTTTCTTTCACTGTGAAAGGTTGAGCATACGATTATGGGTGACCAAGGTGGCCATAGATATCGCGAGTAACGATGCGATCACCCGTTGTTTTTTTTTAGCGTTGTATTACGTTATTTAGCCTGCACCAACTATCTGTGAGGCAACCGGCAGTAAGTTAGCTTGCGAGAGAGAGAGAGAGAGACAACTTTATTGATGGCACAGCAAGGTCGGTAAACTTAATTTGCCGCTCGTTCGAAGGGTGGTGGCCAAAAGCTTGCCACGACCGTTTCGGCCCAGTTAACCACACTTCTGCCTGAAGATTACCGTCTTAGCTTGCGAACATTTGTCTTTTGTTTTGCATTCATTATAGGTGACCGGAGCGTCTGCGTGAGTGGTGCTTTAAAGAAACAAAAAGGGGAAAAAAAGAGAGAAGCGATTTTTCTGAAAGCGTCCACCTGCGCTCGACGTTGCCGGGCTACTCTCAACCGCCGAAGAGCGCACGGTGTAGCCGACGCCTCGGGCGGGCGCCTTCAACGGCTGTTTCTGGGCAGCCATGACCCGTCTCTATGGCAGCCATCACCATCCGCATTGGGACCCACGCGACGACGCTTCAGCGGCAGCATGTATTGGTGCGTTCTCTTTCTCCACGTATTTGTCGCATACGTGTACCGCACGTGTGAACCGAGGCAGTATGATGACGCTATCGGGTATATACTGTTGCGCTGTCGCAGAAAGCCGAGTGCAATGCTCGCGGCTACTTCCATAGAGGGACACTAAAGACAACAATGATTCTTATATTCGTAAATTACTTTCACGATTCCAAAATCACGACGCTTGCGTGCGAAAAGACGCCGTGTTAGCGAGGAAAACGCGCGTAAAATATGAATGCGGGCGGCGACACCATCGTGAAGTTTCCGCACCAAACGTTTATTTAGTTTATAACGAGCAAAAGTGAAAGTACATTGATTGATTAATATGTGGGGTTTAACGTCCCAAAACCACCATATGATTATGAGAGACGCCGTAGTGGAGGGCTCCGGAAATTTCGACCACCTGGGGTTCTTTAATGTGCACCCAAATCTGAACACACGGGCCTACAACATTTTCGCCTCCGTCGAAAATGCAGCCGCCGCAGCCGGGATTCGATCCCGCGACCTGCGGGTCAGCAGCCGAGTACCTTAGCCACTAGGCCACCGCGGTGGGGCTGAAAGTACATTGACTTCTCAGGGGAACACACCAAGTTTCAGAAAGTTTCGTGGAGCTTATGTTTCCAAAATCTAAAATACACCCTTTGAATTTCTGTGACTTCGGCGCGAATTTCGAAAAAAAAAAAGAAAACTTCGGCCTTGATTTTCTCTAATAATAAACCTATGGTGGTGAAATTAACGTTATTGGAGTTCTCAGTACATTTTATCAATCTAAACTGAACCCTTGTTTCGCTTAAGTATACATTTAAAGGAATACGGTGCGATCATAAAGGATCGCAAAAGGGACATTTTTCGTTTCCCTGGTATGCGCTCTTCACGCACCAGGTAAACTGTTTTTACTTTCTGTTAGAGTTTCTGTCGCCTTGCATCTGCACGCCAGCACCACCGCAATGATAATTATCTTACCAACATGATTCACTGTGAACTAACTCTGCGTCCTGCATGCAGTACATATCGCAGAAATCCCTATAAGAGTCGCTGAACTACAATTCACTTATCGTTGTTTAAGTGCGCGATTGTCAGCAGATGACGAAGCTGCTGCTACTACGTCCCCAAGTCGCTGTTTCTTCGTGACGTCATACAACACGGGCCACTGCGAAGCCCCCTTAATATCGAAGCAGATTTTTTTTTCTAAGGTAGTAGATAGTTAAACTTACTGTGACAATGTTAACCGCTAATATTCTGAAAGTCCTGACAGGTTGACATCTGGGAGAGGAAGTATGCATTGCGAAGTTTACTGTGACAGCATAATAATTTACATCGAGAAAACTTGGAGTTGTTGGCATTTCGAAAGTATTCTGCCATTCAATGTTTCCATAAAATGAGTGTAATGGTGGTTAGATGCGAGAAATCAAATTTGGGCGAAGGATCGGGTATGACTGTGGGGCAAAACATGCGGAGGGGGATAAACGCGCGAAATCACATTGCATCATTGAAATCGTGTACCGTTTGCTTACGCCGCTCGCTGTTTACGCGTCAGCGCCGATGTGCCCGCGAAATGTTGTCGAGGTAACACAGGAAGGATGTGTGGTTGCTTAACGGACGTTTCGGGGGTCGTAGTTCCCGTTGCGATTAAAAGTTGTAGCAGGTGTAGGTTAGTTTCATGACGTTGAACTACTACTACCTTAATGGCAACGAGGGTGTAAAACAGGGTATAGACGCTGGCGTTAACAACACGAATCTGCACCAACTTTGTCTAGCTTTCCACATTAACGTTGGTTAGCCGCCATGCGTTACACATGACCAGAAACTGTGCATACTTCGACTCTGTTATTATGTATCACGTCAAGTTGTGATACATCTTCTGTTTCTCTAATGCGGTCACTTATAAGCCAATAAGAACTGCCACGTAGCAGCGCACCTGGGCCAATCAGGACTCACAAAATGGCGACGAATGCGACATTGCGGAATCTATGTCCACAATAACATGCATTCCTAAGCAGAATGCGACGCCGGGACACCTTCCGTCTATTTATATCTAGATAAATTGAATCAACATATATGACGTCAGCTATCAGCCGGTCTAGACTGCAATCGTGCGAACGCATGTCTTTATTCATCTCGGCCCAATCCGTTGTTTCGAGCAGCGGTTCTGAAAACGTTATGTTAGTTTAAGCTAGGTAGCGTCGTGAAACCACCAAAAACGACGTCATCTAACGAGATAGTGTTGTTTTGTTGCGAGTACGAAACTGCGACTTGAAATATCAATGATTCTTTTTAAAGGGGCTTACAAAATTGTTTTTGTCGTTTTACTACAATACTGTTTGGCAATAGTAAGATTACTACGTTTGCCTGGAAAGGACGCTCGGTGAGCGCGATAACTAGGGTTCCTCGATGCACGCGTGTGACAACGCGCGAAAATAAAATGTTGGTGGCGACGGCTTCTTCAACATCCTGCACCAGTCACTGTGTCGTCATGAATTTTGGCGGTGATGACTGGAACCTACGAAGTTCCTGATTGGCAAATATGTCCTTTGAGGGAGTCAGACGCTCAGCATACAATATTTCAGAAAAAAAGTTGAGTCGGGTTGATCGAAGTATGAATAAAACGTTTGGAAATCCGCGACTCACGTGCAGTGACTTGGGTGCGAGGTTTAAAATTAAACATTGATTTCAATTTTCTGTTGTAATAATGACCTTATGGTGGTGAAATTGACGACGCTATTAGATGTCACAGTAAGTCTGTCAGTCTAAACTGATCCGTTCTATCACATTTGTGCCCTTTTGAGGCACTGGTCGTGATGATGTAATCAGGCTTTGACTGCGCATGCTTCGGAAGGAAAAGGAACAAGAATGCGCAGTGATATCGCTTTATGTGTTTTCGAAAGCATATCGCTTTTTATAATCTGCGTTTGCCGCAACTTGAACGTATACACAAATGAACACATGTAACCTGTTCTGAAACCTCTCGCTGAAAGGAGCAATAAATTTCAACGTTGGTCACGTTCCACACGCAAACTATAACTTGGGATGCGTGCGCAGGTGTTCTCGAGGATACGCGGACGAATTGCGTCGTACGCATCAACCGAAACTCCGTGGCGATGATTGCGGAAGAATTTTCGGTGGTCTGATTCGGTGACGGGAAAACTTCGAGGTGGACTGACTTTCTTTTTTATGCACGATAAGAGAGTATTTGGACATTTCAATCGTGGGTGGTGTTTTTCTTTGGTCGGTTGAAAAAAAACAGGGTGCTCCAGTTTATGGAAAGAATGAAGGAGAGAGAGAGAATTGAGCGTCACTTCCCATCACGTGGCCCGGTGTTTTGGAGGGACGCTTTCGCTAGAGGGCGCAGCGGTCTCGCGAAAGAGGGGTGAGAGGGAGCGACCTCTGCGAAGAGAGGAGGACTGGCTTGCTTGCTGCTGTTTGCGCAGAGCGTTGCCGAGCCCTCTTTCCCTCCCTTCCATAGCGCGGTGCGCTTGGCCCTCTCCGCTCGGCAGGAGTTGAAACCGGCCGCGGGGTAGTTCGCTTCAAGGTGCACGCCCGCGCGGAAGGCTGTCGCTGTCCGGACCGTTGTTGTTCAAGAGAGAGGCGCGTGGCTGTGTGTGTGTGTGGTGTCCCGTAGAAGCGCGCTTGCCGTCACCGAAGCCCCCCCACTCTGTACTACGATCGTCTCATTTGTGCCGACGAGGATGTGTCGCCACCGCCGGGCCCGGAGGCCCCGTCGCGGATGCGGTGATTGGTGACGCGACGACCCCACTGACGACGACGCGCTCTCTTCCTTTACGTGGGCCCCTGTATGTGCGTTCTGTGCGACCAGGCCGCGGACGCGGACATGCTCTCAGAAGTGGACCTCATGGTAAGCGCAACGCGCCAACCACACTTCGCGTGTCGCTTCACTGCGTTGCTTGGGGCGGAGTGGCCCGAGCAAAGCTTGCTGGCGCTTCCGGCGGCGGGTCACGGCCCTTTGTCCGCGGGCCACGCGTCCTGCCCGGACTAGTCCCGCGAAGTTGCGTGGGCCGTGGAGCAAGCCGTGCAGCTCTCTCCCACCCCCCCTTGGCAGGCGCGTGGGGCTAGTTGGCTGGCAGCCGCGCGTTAACCTGGCATGATCACGGGTCAAAGATATTGTGACCTTGTACGGAACAGTGACCTTGGCTGGTCCTCAGGTGTGAGGTCGATGCACCTACTTCCCACACTGCGTGGGCATTATTCTTAAGATCCACGATTATTCGCGAACTTTTTTTCGTTTCTCCTTGATAGCGCGAGACGTCGTTGAAAGGAAGCGCGTCTTCACCATGTGCGGATAGCCGGGGTTGCAACCGTCACTTGCAGCTGCAGTGTGATGGTGCTTTTCTTTGATTGCAGCATGGTCTGACGATAAGATTTTGTTTGCTGCGTTAGTTGTGTCATAACACTGAACTTCAGAGTGTAAATTCGGCACATGACATGGAGAACAAAGATATTTTCTTCTATGTCTCGTGCTGAATTCGCGCTCAGAGGTTTAGCATTGCCTGTCGGGTTTTGTTTATATGTCTCTCTACCGTGAAAAGGGCTTGCATGACGTCATATATCCTAGTGACTTGTGTATGATGCCAGAGAAACGCGGTCTATTATCTGTAGACTGCCACTTGCGTCGCCACTTAGTGTGAAATCTGGAAACTCGAAGCAGAAAGCACGATACCTGAAACCTGCTTGCTTCTTATCTGTTTCTGCGCTCGGGATGCTTTCAAAATGTGGAAGTCACTGTCGTACTTCCCTGTGAAGTTTCGTATTTCGGTCAATGTACGAATGGTCTACGAATCTGTTAGCCTGAGTAGAACGTTGGAGCTCTGTCTGCATGAATCGCAGCCATGGTCTCGATGCAAATATGGCGCCCAAGTTGTCATATTCGGTATAAATGTATTAGGCGTGCAGACAAAAGTGAATGGACATTACTGTTGTCGGTTTCAAATTCCTATGGAATTTTTGTTGCAGCTTCGTGCTGCTGTCAGGTGAATGGTCTTCCACCCATTCGCGAGACGGTGTGACCACAGCGTGGGCAGTCCAGTTTCGGTTAAGCTAGAAGCAAGGGTATGTGGGCTCCTCCGAGGCAAGTGGCTGGGTTGCGAGCTGTTCATGTAGACGGCTGTCGAATGTTGACTTTGTTCATTTTTAGAATAGATATGGACCACGCCTTAAACACATAACAAATCTTATCTGCAAGATTTCCCGCTGCTCTGGATAATGACAGATAACTAGGAAGAGGAGTTCGACCAGCCTAGTCGCAGCGAATCTTGTCAATACAGCCATTGATATCGCGTTCGAAAATAGCCGCGATTCTTTGCAGTCATTGTGACGCCCCATCTATGCTGCTCCGCGCATTTTCGTGGTAACATTTTTTATTTAGGGGTATTTGCTTCTTATCTCGTTCCTGTGCGCAAACACACGATATTTGTTACTTGTTTTGTGGTTTGTAGCGTGACTTGTAGCAAATGGCGTCTAAATATAACACGGTCGGGCCGCTTCGGTAAGCACGTAGACTGTCAACACATTGTAGTCTGCAGCAGCAGGCTCTTCGGGTGTGGTGGATGGCTTCGGGCGAGCGGCACGGGCTGTTGCACGAATGGTACTTTGGTATGCGTTCTCATAGTCCACAACTCTAAGGTCTCTTTCAACCGCATCGCAGTGTCGGGGATTTATGCCCACCTCCGCCCACCCGGGAGGTTTCCAACAATCCCTGAAAAAATATTGCAGACCAAACTAACCTTCTCCTCAGGTGCTCGTCTACACGCACCACGCGTTCTGGTAACACCTCTCCCCATTAAAGTTTTGCCTGCACGTTAATCCTGATAGTTTTAGTGTGTAGTGAGCTTGCCATTGACGAAGTGGCTCTTTGTCATAAGGATTGTGTGAGATGTGCGAAGGGGCCGTAACTGCGTGTTGCAGTCATGGAACCGCGACCCTTCTGAACGAACGAAGTGACTTGCTCCTTGAGAATCCAATGGCCGTCATCAATTTCACCACTCTTGGTTCATTATTGTAATACGATGGTAAGGCCGCGTTACCGGAGTCCTTCGGAGTTCCGGGTCTTGCGTTGGCCGATGTAACGTTCTCGCTTCTGGTCTGCGAGCCATTTATGACAGGCCGGACCTTGCGTGAGCAGGACGTGGGTTCTCATTGTGCCTTGGATTCCTTGTATGATTCGATGCCTTAAAGATTGGAATTGCAGGGCCAGTAACACGTTATGTAAAGTTAATCTCGTGCGATTGCAGCGCAGGCATTGTGGCGCTGGATAAGAAGACGAAGGTCAGAGTTCACTTCCGCGCTTAAGCTTCTTCGCCTGAATGTCAGCGACATCGAGAATTTTTCTCTCGTATTTCGACCGCATCGACTCGAGCTTTCCTGAACTTTGCCTTTAAATCTCTGGCCCCTTAAGCTTTGTAACTAACTTGTACTACTGAATAATTATGTTGGCCTTCAGGCGCTGTCCTGATCTGTGACGTCATGGTACGTTGGCTCGGGAGCCCCAAGTGGGCATCGCCAGCTGTGTTCATATAACTTTTGGGCATTCTTTTTTTTTTTGTGCAAGACTGGGACCATGGTTATCGTGAAAAGGTAATTTGTCAATACGATGAGAGGGATTAAATTAAATTTGTTCGAAAGATCGAGCCAATGGCACAGTCATCCAATGTGGGCGTCGTCATAGTCCAGGATGCCGTGAAAGCCCCCCTTTTCACCTGACGTCGCTGATCTTCAAGGCTTAAGCTTGTCAGCTGGGCCAAAATATAGACCTTTTCCTCCTTAGTGCCCAACCAAGATAACAGCAGGCGGTGTTGGCTGCGTCGCAGACGGACTGCCAGTTGAGAGCATTGACTGCAGGAGCGTTTTCCTCCTCAACGCAACAGCAGGGCAGGCCCGTTATCGTTGCGAGTGCAGAGGAGAGCGGCCGTCACTCCTTCTTCGCACTCACACCCTCCTCTTCCTCGCAGTGCTCCCTTCGGTAGGGCCCCTTTTGTCGCTCTCCGCAATCGTCGGCGGCTGCTTCTGCGGAGCAGGCCTCGATCTCTGGAACTCGAGCAACATGGGAAAGGAGCACGGATTCTTCTGCTGCTGCCCCGCGGCCGCAGTTGCCCCCGAGGCGGCCCGGGAGGAACGTTTCATGACCTTGACACTCCGCTGGTCGTGCACCTTTTTTGGGAACTGGCGCTCTCCTTCCGACCCCCCCCCCCCCCTCCTCTCTGGACGACGACGGCTTTTCTCCTCTTCGGGTTTTTGCTCGCAGGTTCTTGCCCCCGCCGCAGCTGCCAAAATGTTGCGCCTCCCACCTCCGGACGCAGTTTTTGTTTTCTTCTTTTTTTAGCCATTTTCGGCGCTTCGCGGAATCCCTCCTCTGCAAGTCTTGTTCCATACCCTTTGTACCTAAAGTTTTTTTTGTGTGTGTGCTGTTCTGAAAGTTTCGGCTCCGTTAAAAGCACCCCCGGACGCGTTTTTTTTTTTTTTGTTCTTAGCCACCTTTCCTTGTTATGATTAGGTTATTGGTTAAAATGCGCGCCAGTGTTGTCCCATCATGTGATTAGCTCTAGCGACAGCTGGCTTGTATTGCGCTCACTCAATGCAATGCTACTCAAGAGCTTTAGCCATATCAAATAGTAACTGCATTTTATTGAGACCACCAGGTTGTGTCGCTATGACTTGTAATACCAAAACGATAGTTATAGCGTGAGAACAAAACGACGACACAGAGACAAGGACACTTTCTTGTTTCTGCGTCGTCGTTTTGTTCTCGCGCTATAACTATCGTCATGTCATACCTACTAGCCCAAGCTGCAAACACTTGTAATACCAAAGGCTATGTTGACTGAGTGTGCGAGTAATACGCCGGTGTCATGAAAGTGCCCTGGTAACGAAAGTGCGTGCATTGCTTAACACTAAACTGATGCGTTTTATTCCGTGAGCACTGTACATCTGAAAGCCGTCAAAATGTGGGCAGCACAGTTACAGGGTGATGACGCGCTGAAATTAGAAGCAATTATGTGTTCTGAGTGTTAGTCCGGACATATCTTTTATATGTCTGTGTGTGTTCGACGCGACCGTTCTTTTTCAATTAGCAGCGCCGGATAGGATAGCATTTTAAATTGGGGTCATACCTATTCGGCAAGCCTTATTTGTTTCCCCTTACACAATGTCGCTGCCATTTACGCTCCGCGTGCGGTTTATAAAAGGAAGAGTCGGCGCACGTAACCGCGGTGTCGCAAACCGGAGGCCAGGTACTGCGTGGTTACGCGCTTCCGCCTCTTGCGCGTGTTGTGTAATGGCAGCGGTGTAAAGTCTTTCTTTGGCTCTGCGCGCGATATCGCAACAATGGCAGCGAAACGGCGAGGTTGTTGGCCGTGCAGTGACCGCCTCAGGGGCCAGGTTTGTCGGGCTTTCCCGCTTCCTGGGCGTCACGTCACTACCCGGAGCGGCGGCACACCGAGTACGGCTGCCCGTTTCTTTTTATTCCCTGCCGGGCGATTTTCTCTCCGCGCCAAGCGAAGAGTGTTCGTCCGTACTCCTTGGTCGTCGCCTGGAAGGCGGCCTTTCCAGCAGCGCGCTCTTCCTGTGTGGCGCTGCCGCCCTCTCTTGGGGAGCGCTGCTTTCCTCCTCACCTCCGCTGGTGTTTGCTCGCGCTCCCTCGGGGTCGACGGCACCGGCAAGTATCGATCGGCGTCTGGTCTGGCGCTGAGCCGACAGCAGCGCGGAGTGAGCGCGCGTTTCGCTGGTCTGGGGAGCGCTTCGCCTCGTCCTGGCTCTCCTCCTCTCTCTCTTTTTGCGCCGTTGTCCCTGCTACTTTTCGTTCCCCGTGGTCGCTCCCTCGCTTCATCACTGGCTCCGCGCGCTGGATACGTTTCCTTCGCTCTTTCTTATTATCCACGCATCTCTTTCTCTCTTCCGCTTCGGTAGTGGCATTGGCCGCCGCGTCGCGGCCCTTCTCCTGCACTCCTTCATTTGCTCTCTCACCTCCATTCTCTCTTTCGCTCTTCAGGGGGGCTCTCTTCTCCTCCGAAGAGTGGCTGCACCTCCTTTCTCTCGCGTCTTTCGCGCTCTCTTTTTTCCGGCTTGCCCTTGAACTTGGAGCAGGCGAGCGTGGCTCGCTCCTCGCTCTCCCTCCTCGCCAGTTTGGATTGCTCCTCCCTGCCAACGGCGCGAAATGCGTGGTCTCCCGGTTGCTTGGCTGTGCACCCCGAAAAACGTTCATGTATTCTTTAGCGTTTTTACCCCCCCCTCGCCACCTAGCTGCTATTTCATAGTTTGTGTAGTTTTTTTTTTTCACTGACGGAAGCATCTTTATTTTCTTTCACGACTCTCCCGGACGTACTCGTCGGTTTGAAGACGATCCACCTTGCTCGACCAATGCTAGGAAGGCGAGCTGCAGAATATCGCGCACTACGCAATCGCAGGCGACACCCGGCTACATTTTCCCTAGGCAACATAGAGGAGGCGAGCCTAGGGAAATCTCGGGATAACTATGGAGCGGTTTTCGTGTTCACATTTTTTTTTCAGTCGGCTCCGCGGGTTTCGGCATCATGCTGTGATTGATGCGCACTGGTCCTACCCTTTTCATGACTACCGCCGTGTCATTAATTTGGTCCGCGTCGTTTGATCTTCGTCGCGCAAGTGCTTCCGAAAGAAAGTTTGCTTTAGGGAACGTGAGACGGCGCAGATATGCTAGCTTAGAATACGAGCCCTCCTTGCCACTCGCTAACGACGCTTCTCAGATAATATGCGTACCTTGTACTCCACTGAGCAGCTCCCGGCTTGTTCTTGTTCACTTATTAACTAGATGCACACCCACTGTGTGGGATTGGCCAATAATCTAGTGGTTTTATAAAATAGTATGAAGTTTTGGAATAATTGACGTTATGATATAGAAAGACAACAGATTGCATAATAAATTGTGGTGCTCGGTTTAATGTATGTATTCTATTGGAAACAAAACGAAGCCCTGTATTTTTTTCAAGTAAGGGTTAATGAAATAAAGCAATGCACCTATGCTTGTACGTATGTAATGGTGTAGACACATTAAGGTGATGTACGGATCAGTTGATTAGTTTTATTAATGTAATCCCTGACAGTCACGCATACTTTTAGCATTGGAGAACCCAGAAATATATGCTCCAAAATACAAAACGACTGGCACTGATAAATCCATCGCAATACAACGTAAGGTTGTTTCTAAGTGTTTT
This sequence comes from Rhipicephalus annulatus, assembly GCA_013436015.1. NCBI lineage: Eukaryota > Metazoa > Arthropoda > Arachnida > Ixodida > Ixodidae > Rhipicephalus > Rhipicephalus annulatus. The sequence continues at coordinate 122,087 of WOVY01002611.1, read as the reverse complement.
TCGTGCTGTAGTAAACCGCCTGCAGATCAAAAAGAAATTATCTATTCCCAGTTCACCGCAGTATGCGCACAGTGGCGAAGTTGCCTGAGCCGATCTACGTTAAGCAAATTTAGGTTCGGTACTAGGCAGTGTAGCTGCATGATAGATACTAGTTTGTGGGTTTGACAGAAGGCTCTCCGCCAGGATTACAATTAGTGCCGATGTTCGTTAGATTTGTGCCTGTGCCGTACCTTCGAAGACTTGTAATGGCACGCCTGCGAAATCGAGCAGCAGTCGCATAAGCGCACGAGGGAAAATATGGTGAAATCTGTCCGCCCATTGAAGACATCGCTAAAAAAAAAAAATCCGTAGTTTTACTGGGAAACAACCCGGCTCAAGTTAGCTAAACGTCATACTTAATTTAAATATGACAGGTTCGCATGGGGGTCAGTAGCGTTGTTTTGGGAGGTGAAAACCTGTGTTGCCTTGTGGTCGGGTTTGGGTTGGAGCTGAACTGAAGGGGGGGTGGGTGGCAGGGCTGGTGTCATTCGAGGAGGGAAGCTCCGCTCCTTATCTCGCACCCTCCTTTCGACGCACATGGAAGCTGCTTCGCCACTTTGACGGTGCACTTAGAAGTGAAGAATGATGCATCTGTGTGTGCTCATTGGATTGGATAAACTTTTATTTGGTCCTCCAAAACACAGATCACTGTGTTGAGGGCAGCTCCCACGTGGGGACTGAGATGCCAAGCTCCTCAGCCGCCTCGCGGGCTTGGTGGACAGCCCAGAGCTGATCTGCCAAGGATGAGCTGCGGATTGCCGCCTCCCATCTGGCAGAGGTGATATGCGATAAATGAGCGAATTTGGTGCACTGCCAGAGCATGTGTTCTAATGAAGCTAATTCCCAACTCTATATATTGCTACGTCTTTCTGTGAATGAACGGATTGAAATTTTTCCGCCCGTTTCGTCGTACCTTCCTCTGTCCTTGTTTATTTTGTGAAGTCGCGGTCAATGTGGCGAACATTTCTGCCGCGCAAGCCCGAGAATCGTCCGCTGTGCTTAGTGGCCTGTCAGAAGTAGCCAAAAGCAGTGCATCCCGCCGCAAATGCTCTTTTCTTCCAGCTGCACGCAAAACCGCTAGGCGGCGTTCGAGCTCGCGGGGGATGCTCGAGATGTGCCTTTGCGTCTGCCCGCCTGGGCTGGCGCGCATCTTGATCGTTGTTCAAATGGCTCTTTTCTACGGCGTCGGCTGCTGCCGAGCCCCCGTGCCTACCGACGGGGACATCAACGTCGGTCTTTTGTGCGCTGCCGACTGCCGCAACCACGGCTCGGTATAGGCCTGACGGCTACCGCGTACGCTCGTTGAGTCCAGTACGACGGTCATCTCGCTCCCCGAGTCGTCCGGTTCGCGCTGCCAGCGCGCCGGCTGTATCGCCCATGGGATGCCCGCCCGCCGCAGTCGCCTGCTGTCACTCTGTGAGTCGATGCGACACCTGTCGGCTGCTGGCGCCGTACGGTCGAGCCTTTCGAGTAAGAGGCGGGTCATACTTCCGCTTTTTTCTGTTTGACAATTCTGAAAGAAGCGAATTAAACGTTCGTGTGCATTCTCCAAACGTTTAGATGCAACGGAAACGTAGGAACTCGAGTACCATGCTGTGGTACCGCAGTTTGTGATAGAAACTAGTCGCTGAACTTGTAGGTTATCCGGACTGGTAATGACTACTTCAGAGTGCAAGAAACTACTTGCGTTAGCCGTTACCACGATATTTGTGTTTTCTTGTGCTCTGTTACTGATCATTGTTCCAGCAAGAAGAAATGGTTGGCAGAGCACGGTGGAAAATGATGACTCGTGGCAGTGCAAAACATCATTTCTTTTTGGCTTCATGGCAGGAGTGAATGTGCTGCAAGCAGGTAGATCAAGAAGATTTGGACGCAACATTGCTCTTAACTCTGACATGTCATTTTAGGGGTGAAGCTCTTTAAGGTGTGCGTCGTGCGTCTCCTTTATTTATTAGCCACGTTTTAGTCCTTCGAATGCCCGCTAGATGGCGGTACTTGTATATGATAAATATGTGATGAAGATATGCAATATGGTGGTACTTGGAGTGTTCACTAGACGGACGGACGGATATACAGACAGACGGACATGCGGACCAATGAACGTACAGACTGACGGACATACATGACGGACATACATGACGGACATACATGACGGACATACAGACGGACATACAGACTGACATAATACAGACCGACGGACATACCAGACTGACGGGGCAGCGGATGATTCACGGTTTGCCGATAAAGCCCTCCGAAGCTTCGCCCCGCTCATCGCCATACACTCCGTGGATATGTTGTGATTTTTTTTTTCGGGAAAATGCTTTGTACGAGTAGTTGGGGGTGCCTGGTGGTACATGTGGCAAAGCAAGTCTGAAATCTCATGGCTGAGAGCATGAATGGTGCCAGTCATCACAAAAGTCCTCGTTTGCGCACATATGTGCATGCATTTCGTGCAATTTCGTTCGACTAAACTTAAACTGTGTCACTAGTGCAGTCGCTGTGTAGTATTCTTGCGGGTGGTTCTATATATCCCACAGATCGTGTTGGTCTTGAAATGCTTATGGAAAAGTAACTATAACCCCCAATAATGTGGGTTCATCGATATGGTGAAAAGACTGTGCTAAGCAAGGTGGTTAGATGTTGGTTACATTATAATCGATTCCGAAAGTAAAAAGGGGGAAGGCATTCACATCTAAAAGTATGGGTGTTTTTGGTTAGCGTAGCTGCTGCCTTACTGTGGTGCTCGGTGAGAGATCAACCACAGCAATTATGCTGTTGGTTCATTATCTGCTATCTGAGGTCGCACCAGCGAGTGACTGATCGGCAGATCCAAAGGCACACTGGGTTGATGTGACTGCTGCCTCTTTGGCTGTTTCAGGTATGCGGTCTGACTGGTCAAGTGGCAAGGGTGGAGAATTCTCCAGAAGAAGGCGTTAAATTGTGGTCTTTCGAGCTGTCTTCAACGCTGCCTTACGTTGTCTGAATGTTTAGGGTAATGGTTACCAGGCGCCTGGCCGAATTTTTTGAAGGGAAGAAAGTTGTTCGGCCGTAGAGTTGGCCATTCCATCACCACCACCAATCCTCGGAAAAACTTGGTATTCATGCGAGGCAAACAGTCTTGGGCAGCATCTTCGGCATTTCCTGTTGTGCGAAACAGGCAGTGCTATTCGGCAAGTTCAGCTGGACGAGTGAATGCGTGGCTCTTGGAGAAAGGGGGAAAAAAAAGCACCCAATTTCTGTCGACCCAGCTGGCGACACAGTGGTGGTGGTGGAAAGATATTTAAAATTGTGGAAAGTTAAACAAGAGAGAACATTCGCCGCACAGGAGTGACAGAAAGAACAAAGGAAAGATGGGGGGGGGGTATAGTGCCTAGAATATACTTCTGGGGATGGGGCAGCGCTTGGCGAGAGCTACACGGCGTCAAGAGATTGCGGACGGCGGGCCGATCGGCGAGAGCTAAGCTGGCGTCGCAGATCAAGGACGGACACAATCGATTCAAGTGAGTCCCAGCTGGATGGAAGCGTTTGTGGAGGCTTGCAATTCCATATGTACAGCCTGCTGATAGGCAATGAAGGTAGACACCGGGATGACGTGTCAGACAGCCAATATCTCTACATGTTTTGCCATTGAAGCATTGTTATAGGCTGAGGTGGTGCTTAGACAGTTGCAAGCTATTGTTCAAACTTTTCTCGAATCAGGTAGAGAGAGTGGGCTGATAGGGAGGACTATTTTGTAGCATTTGCAATGGCAGACCTTCCGAAGAAAACGGGCTGAACATGTGAAGCGGAATAGAAAACAAGACGACGTGAAGAAAAAAAAAACATGACGCTGTCTGCGCGGGGTACTTTGCTGCGTCGTGTATCCTGGCTCCTACCGCTAGCATTGCAAATATTGCTTGAAGAGAGCAGTACTTAGTTCTACATTGGGGTATGCCCAAGTATTCCAGCACTTGCGGAAGAAATCTCACAACAAGGTCCAGAAGCCCGTGGAAGACGCTGTTGACCTGTTGACATCGCAGAGCACCCGAAGACAGTCTCGCAGTGGTGGACAGGGCCCCGTGATCAGCTTCAAGCCGTGACTACCTCGAACAAGGTCACCCACTACAGTGATCGTCTAGTTCACTGGATCACACGGGAAAAGAAAATTTTGACAAGTTGCAAAAAAAAAGTGTTTCTTCTTTTATCTCCAGACCAAAAAAAAATTGTTTGAAGAAAATTAACTTACCTATAAACCGGCAAAGATCGATTAAAAACGGACAACAAAAACAAAGAAAAGAATCGCGCAAAGGTCGATCTCCATTATACTGGTCCTCGGCGGAGAAACAGAAGTCGGCCACTATTCGTTAGCAGCTGGAGTGAAGTCCCCATCGCCATCAGCATCATGGGGGTTGCTTTGTTTACAACCTGCGTTGCAGCGTGGGCGGCCTCATTTTGCATTTTTGTTCGTCTTGCGAATCTGTTATTGCGGTTCTTAGCGTCTTCATTTTTTTTCTTGCTCTTAGCCGGTGGCCGACGACAGTTCACAGTATAGCGTTCGAGGGAAGGGCTATCTGTATTCCCGAAAGGGCGTGCGAATGATATTGCACACTGTGAGTCAAACTGCATTCACACGACGGATGGGATCTCGGACGGTTCGGTCACGTGGCATGACGTGTTTGGTATCTTTGCGCGGCTCAAATTCGTGCGACAGCGGAGAAAAGCAGGTGACGGCGGATCGGCTTACCATCGCTCCCAGGAGCGTTTGGGCGACGGCCGCGGGCCTTGCCGCGATGGCTTTCGAAGATGCAGCAGACGACGAAGAGGAGAGTGGTCTTCTTCACTGCGATAGATCGATCTTGGTTCAGCCATGGCTTAAGGCTGGTTCACATGCCGCGATTGCAGCGGTGAAAAAAAAATCGTTGCGTTCGGTCTTATCGCTTTGTTCGCAACTGCCGCGGTTTTGTTTCACATGGACCGCGAACGGTCCGCGATTTTTGCTCTCCGAACGCAGCGGTGGGAAACGTTTCTTGTCATCGTTCGTTGTGGCAGACACTAGAATTTTTCGAATATGATGTTACAATCTGTGCGTTATATTATTAAGTTTCCATGAACGGTAACGAAGAGCACTTGTGTTTCGTAATTTAAGAACATTTTCCGATCTAAATTTTATAATGCACAGCATCGGCCGTTATACGGCTTGGCCGGCCAGGCCCTATTTCGACGGGTCCCGACCAAAACTCGCTCCCGCCGCTGCGATCAGCGCGAATATTTCCAACATGTTGGAAGTTCGCCGCGGACCTCTGCGGCAGGAGTGAACTGGCCCCCCCCCTTTTTTTTTTTTTCGCTGCGAGCGAATTCGCGTACTGAAAATCGCTACTTTTTGTGTCATGTGAAACGGCCTTTACCGATAAAGCTCTTGGGGATGCAAAACCAGCTTTACTAAGAGCAATACTCGGCGACAACTTTTCTTAGTATTGAACTGAAATGTTACAGAGCCAAATCACGTGCATACTACAACCACTGAGTGCAGTTCTCCAAAATCACTCTTGTTTTCAGCGTGAGGTATCTCTTGCTCTATTCTTTATTTTTTTTTACGTGGAACTATTTGAGACAGGACGCAGCACACACCATCAAAGCAGTTGTATTTAACTTTACAGCGTTTTCAGACGCGCGGGAAGGTTATCGGTAGATAACCCTCTGAAGTTATCGGTAGAAAATCTCGGGGAGCCAGGTATTTTGCGTGATAATTTGCAAATGTTGCCTGCCCATAGACCCCCTAAAAACATGTCATGCGCAGGCTATAGTGTCCTGAAAACAGGCCGGTTGCGCCAAAGTGGGCTGGCTGCTAGGTCCTGCTACATTTCCTGAAAATTTGTCGAGTCTGCACCAAACCTGTGCCAAGGGGTGTTTCTCGACTTCTAGAAAAAAAAAAAAAAGCTTAACTATCGATTTACGTCGTGGCAGGGGGTAGCCAGAAACTTGTTTCGGGGGTGGGGGAAGGGGAGGGGAGGAGATATAAGAATAATACTCTCTATTTTATTCCTTCTTCTTCCTTTTATTCAATCTTATATTCTGGAAGATTATGCAGTCTTCCATTTTATTAAGGACCCCTGGCAGTTAAAGTATTGTTTGCTACTTTTTACAAGAATTTGTTGCATTGCGTCTGGTAATGCTGGAATTGAATTGTAAATGCTTTAGTTCACCGTATAATCAATGCTAGCATTGTTAATTAAGGATTTTGTGTCAATTCGAAATGCCTGCCTAAATACAATCGGAAACTGCCTCCATAGGTCAGCAAGACTCGATCATGAAATATATTTGAGCTTTGGACTCACTTGGACGCATATTTGCGAAAATTTCCCCGAGCCGATCTCACTCAGACTCACTCGCAAGATTTTCTGAACCACACTCAAACTCGCCATAACACTATTCGCCCAGACGCACTCAAACTCGCGTCTCGACCCGAGTCCGAGTGAGTTGTGAGTCCGCTATCCTTGAATTATCTTCTTCAACCATGGTGTCGATGCTCTTTAACACCAATATGCAAAATCTCATGCAATCGGTGCCTTTCTTGGCGTCGTTTCACATAGTATCTTCGAAAGGGAGTTCTGAGTGCTTGCAAACCAGCAAGGTCGTTTTTCCTGCAATACATGACAGCATAACATTTTTTTTATCAATAACTTTCTCGAAAAAGAGTTGGTGGGTGAGAGGTCAAGGCAACCCCCTATGTAATTTACGCCTCTGATCAATAAATGGTGTGATCGTGTATCAATGACACTGCTTTGGAATACCTGTGAGGAGACGTCCGTACAGGGGTGGTAGTGCTGCGCCATTCTGACCTGCTGCGCCTAAACGGCAATTTGCGCGTGCAACGCCAAATTTAGACGAGTTTTATCATCGACCGAGCAACACGCGTGGGCTACACAAGGAGGATTAAAAAAATTGCTGGAGTGGAAATGATTGCGCAGAAGTGAAGCCGTTCCTCTGGCAAGATGGCGGCTGTGGCGGCCATCTTACTAGGGGCATGATAAATGATCACCGTACAGCGATTAAAAACAAAGCGTTTCCCTCGCACGCCCAACGAGTTTAATGAGGAAATTTTTCGGGTCACATAGTGCTCCAAGTGCGTCTTACAGTTACTAGTTTTCCTTAGTGAGCCTCTAATTGGAGGCAAAGTTCTTTGAAGATGCAGTCATCCATACTCGTTTCAGTGCGTTATATCGTCGGGAACAACTATCTTTTAATATAGAACTAACGTAGAATCAACACTAACATATCAATGCCACTTGATTTTTAAGTGGGCGCTATCAGAAAAGAGCATGTTTCCGCCATCTTGGCAGTGGCAAAAGATGGCTTCAATTCTGCTAGGAGCTTCCACTCCAGCAATTTTTCTTTATTCCTCCTTGGGGCTACACGAATGACGCAGCCGCGTCCATATGAAATTAACCCGGTCACGTCGTATTTCGGTTGATGCAAAGCGCCACGTGAACAGAATGTACAAGTCTTGGTAAGGCGGCGTTTGTGTGCGTACCTCAAAATGCGACTCTATGTATGTTTTGGCAGCAAATTCTGTTCCGTCAAACCATGAAGACAGCAGTGGTGTTGCGAAAAAAAAAAAAAAACGCCTCGTTGCCGGGCAACCGCTGAGCACGCGCGCGCTCTGCGATGGAGACCGTTAAACCATATGAACGAAAAAAAAAATGGAGATCAGTTTCACCGGGGAAGCGATGACTGCAATAACATCATCATCATCATTAGCCTAACTACGACCACTGCAGGGCAAAGGCCTCTCCCATGAACTCGGTCTTGCGCTTTCCGTTGCCACGTTATACCTGCAAACTTTTTAATCTCATCGGCCCACCTAACTTTCTCTCCCCTTTGTGCGTTTGCCTTCTCTGGGAATTTAGTCAGTTTCCCCTAATGACCACCGGTTATCCTGCCTACGTGCTACGTGTCCGGCTCATGTCCATTTCTTTTTCTCCTAATTTCAACTATGATATCCTTAACCCTGGTTTGTTCCCCGACCCACTCTGCTCTCTTCTTGTCTCTTAAGGTTACACCTATCATTTTCCTTTCCACCGCTCGCTGCATCGTCCCGAATTTAAGCTGAACCCTTTTTGTACACCTCCAGGTTTCTGCTCCGTGGGTAAGCACCGGTAAGATACAGCTGTTATATGCCTTCCTCTTGAAGGATAGTGGCAATCTACCAGTCATGATTTCAGAGTGCTTGCCAAATGTGCTCCACCCCATTCTTATTCTTCTAGTTACTTCAATCTCGTGGTTCGGCTCCGTGGTTATTACCTGTCTTAACTAGACATATTACTTTACAACTTTCAGCGTCTTTCCACGTATCGGACAGTGCTGTTTTATGCCGAGATTGTTGCACATCAGTTTTGCGCATATTAATTTTCAGACCTACTTTTCTGCTTTCCGTGTCCAGTTCGGTAGTCATGAACTCATGAACGGTAGTCATAATTCGTCCCCTGAGTTACTCATCAAGGCAATACCATCAGCGAATCGCAGGTTACTAAGGTACTTTCCATTAACTCTTACCCCTAACTCTTCAATTATTTGTAATGGTAATGCCGCACGCGCTTTCTATTTTTCTTGCTGCACCAACACGCGTGTAACGCTGCCTTGCGCAAACAGCGCCCGAATGACTGGGAACTATCTAGATAATCTCGGAACTTTCCGATGAGATTACGCGCACGACGCGTACATTACTTTGTTCTGGAACTTTCGCTGCCGCTAGCTTGAATCTTCGATGGATCGTGTGTAAATGCCGACGCACTTGGCTTGCTTGGAAGATCATCGACGGCCGATGCTCTATGTTCGCTGCTGTCAGTCTGCCGCGTGTGTTGCTTGCTGAGGTGACGTTTCGTTTTCTGGGCATAGGTTCGCCCAAGTACACAAGTTTACTCATAGAAACAGCGGCTGCTGCCTTAGTCACTAAACATCACGGCCAATCACGACTTCGTGACAGTACGAAGGCTGGCTGCTAACTCTTCTGAAACCCGGCATCGCGACACTCTACACAACGCTGGTGTGAGAGAATAAGTATCATTTCCGATGGAGGCGGAAATGTTGTAGGCCCGTGTGCTCAGATTTGGGTGCACGTTAAAGAACCCCAGGTGGTCTAAATTTCCGGCCACTACGGCGTCTCTCATAATCATATAGTGGTTTTGGGACGTTAAACTCCGCATATCAATCAATCAAGAGAATAAGTATACGGCCGCTCCAGGAAGAAATGTTCTTATCGCACAATCTCTTCCCTTTGAGAGCTCGCGACGTAGAGCGGTGTATGTATGAGCCGTGCACTAACGCTCGCCGATAGCACGCGCGCGCGCGCGCTATCGGTGGTTGCGATAGCTAGCACGCGTGCGCGCGCTAGCTATCGCAACCATGCCCTTAGAATCGAAGTTCACAGCTCGAGCGAAACCCCACCCTTTCCCTCGCGTCTTTTCATGCTCGTTCGAGGTGGGCGGCGTGTTCACTCTCTGCTTGAGCATTCGACGGCAGGTCTTAACACGTGGCGGGATGCTACCGCGCACGCCCTCCGAGCGCCAGAGGTCGACCGTGTCGTTTATCTACTTGAGTAGTGCTCGTGACCCCAGCTTGCGCCATTTTATGCGTGGTTCGAACGTACGAGGCGCGGAGAATGTTACCAACTTGAAGTTTACGCGGAACATGGCGGTGACGGCCAAAGCCCATCGTGTGTCCATATAACTCCTATCGTAATAAAGTTTATCGCCTAATTGCCCAGAAATCTAATCTAAATTTCTTTGCGGTTCCCATGTAGGCTGTGGCACTTCAATGACTGGAACATCAGCTTTTTGTTTTTTACTTTCACTTTGATAGAGCCCTATTGGTTTAGTATGGAGGTGACATTTATTATATTAGCTATCTCTAGGGTTGAGTTGCTGTCCATGTTGGATGCGTTGTTTTAAACACGTCTTGCACATTGAAACGTTTTACATTAAATTTTTTCGTTTGTCCGAGGTCTAGTAGCTGTCAAGAGTGCTGCTTATGTTGTTTTTTTTTTTCTCTTGAGTTGCTGTGCTATCAACTTTGGTGTTGTAAGGTTTAATACATATCAGTCTGGGGTAAGTCTGGTCGCTTCATCAGCATTGCACGATTGATATTACCACTGAAATTTTCGCATGTACCAGGAAGCGAAAATTCTTATTAAAAGTGATGTGACTCGAGAAATCTTCTCCAAAACTAATTTTTCATGGTCCAAAAACACCTTTTGGTGCTCCAGAACGGCTCCTACACTTCCTTTTTACTGCTCCAAAGCTGCTTCAAAAGACTGAAGCCCGCTTCCACCCCTGCAGTATAAACGTTGAATCCAGCTAAGGCTCATAAAGTGGCTGAAGATCGCTAGATAGGACCTTAGGACAGCAAAAAATAGTGAACTCACTCAGACTCACTCAAGAAGTATATCTTGCGCTTTGGACTCGCTGGGACTCGTACTCATCAAACTTTTGCTGAGCCGAACTCACTTGGACTCGTCAAAATTTTCTTCAACTGGACTCACTCAGACTCCCGAATAAATTACTCACCCGGACCCACTCAGACTTGTGGCTCGATCCGAGTCTGAGCGAGTAAACTCATGAGCAAGTTCACTGACCTATGACTGCTCCACTGTAGGGCCGCGCCTAGGACTACGTGCGCTCACACTCAAGTTTCGGTGACGCTGAACAAGCCGTTTTCAAACAGGAGAACCTGCGAGTAGTGATAAATGAAACGATGTAGGTGCTTTGGGCATGTTTCCTTTCAGAAAAAAAAAAAGCATTCCTGGCTGAGCAGTCAAACCACCTTGAGAGCAGTCCAACAACAAGAAGAGCTGAGAGGGGCCAATGTTCCGAGGTCCACAATGCTTGCTTGAGTTCTGCGAACCCGCTAATGTATTGTGGAGCCAACAATACTCGCTTGACCTCCGCAATGACACGCGGGGACCCCCGTGTACATCAAACCACAGCAAATGTCGATTGAACCTGAATACTTGGGTGAGCATTCACCCTTAAAACGAGATCGACATATTTTATGGGCAACACTTGTCACTAATAATTTATCAGAAGGCCGCCGCATGCAGGATTTCTTAACACAAGCATCTCAAGTTCCTAATAAATATTTCCAAAAAGCACCACAGGAGGCACTTTTTTTATCAACACAATAGCATTAAAGAGCTCGTTTGGCAGAAACTCCGGCGTCGGTGTCATTGGTTGTGAGTGAAAAATCTTGTGCATTACTGAAAAATCGAGAAAGATACAAATAAAATAAATAATATAAAACTTTGGCTCTGAGTGAGGATTGAACCCGAGTGGTTTGCGAGGCAAGCAAGTGTTCTACCATAGAGCCACGCGTCTGCTTGGAAATGCAGAGAAAATAAGTTTCTTTGCTTAGAGCAGCAATGAAAGTAACTTGCATGCTTTATAAACGCAGACGTCTTTTATGCTCACGGTGCAACATGTAATATCGCAGTAATAATGCGAGGTACAAGTGAACATTGCGGTCGGGTGTTAGAACATGATTATCATGACTTTTTTGATTTTAAGTGGGCCACTCACCACAAAAGGCACACACATTACTGCGCCTTTTTTTTTTAGGCCTCGTAGTGGGTGCATAGCAAGTGCGCTATTGTCTGTGGTTTGAAGCATGCTACCCATTACTCAGAATGCAGCTGTATGTGAAAACTTCACTGGCACAAGCCATTTTGAACTTGGTACGCACTAGAAGATGATATTCCTATCGCGTTTAGCTCTCAAAAGCGAAGCTTAAGGGTCTCCCAATTTTTTAATTCATTGATACTGCAACCATCATTACCCAGGCTGGGATACAATACATGGGAAATAGATAATTATGTGGAACAAAATTATCTTCTTGCAGCTCTTCTCTACAGTATGTACTTACAGAGGTTAAAAAAATTGAAGACATACAAACAGAATAATAAAGACAAAAAAAAGAACTGGAAGTACTACTGTTTTATATAAGAAAGCATTTATAATACGGGTATCAGGTAGCTAAGGCCAAGGTTATTGTAAAGGTACAAGCGTAATCAGAATAGTTCTGGACAGTAAATAGAATGCATGAAAAGTGTACACTGCAAATCTCTTATGCAAGGGAACACGGGAGCACGTGGCCTGCACGCTTCGGCGGCTGCTGGCAGTGCGTTCAGCTGGAGAGAAAGCAACCTCAGCCTTTTTTTTTGCACCTTCTGGAGGCGAGTAAAACAATTGGTCACTGGTGATACTAATATGAAACCAGCTGCAAAACTGGAACCAATGGCTCGCCAATGGCTGCTTGTTTCGCTCGCTTTCAGATTACGCGAAAAGAGGCTGTGGTTGCTTTCACTCCAGCCTGAATGCACTGAGGGTTCGCTTTCATGAAAAGTGGCACTGTACATTGCTTGTGCTTCCAGGACTGTAACCTGCCTCTACACAAGAAGGGGAGGTGTCCTAAGTACCCCCCCCCCCCCCCAAAAAAAAACGAAAAATAAAAAAAATGGCTGAGGAGGATTTGCTTCTGGGTCTAATTGAAAACGAGTGTTTTTCAAGGCCTTCAAGGTGTATCCCCTTTCCTTCCTCCGAAAAAAAATTTTTCGATACGGGTCTGACTGTATCTAAAGCATCAAGGAAAGTCGTATCCATTTTCAGATATGAAACTTATTCCAGAAAAATTTTAGGTAGTCTGAGGTCGTGGCACCAAAGCAACTTATGTCTGTTTGCAATAAAACGAAGAGGATTAATACATACTGACTACTTGCAGCGCTGAGAAACAAGGACAAACAAAACACATGTGACACACTTGCATTTCAAGAGATATTCTTGATGAGAATGAACTTGCCTTCTTTTTTTGGGAGGTGTCAGTTTCAGGGTGTTCTAAATCAGCATGCATGTATCGATAGCAAGTAGTTATTGTTGAATATGTCTGTTCTAGCTTCGAGACAAGTATTTGTATTCGTAAATGTGCACTCGGCAACTGCTTCAAAAGGGTTGTGCTGTTCTGAAGCGAGGTTTTAGCTGCTTCGTATGCTGCTGCACCAAAATGGCTTCGGTCGATCACACCGCAGTATAGAGTGATTGTTATATGCCCGCGTTTCTTGGCCCATTGTCTTATTTGACCTTCCAAGAGCTACCCATCAACGAAACTGTAGCACTTTGTTCATAGATGTTAAATGAGCACACGAAGTAATGCCGTATGACAAGAAAGGCGTTGGGTGTTTGTACTTTGCTTGTTAATTGGCTGCTGACCCGCAAGTCGCAGGATTGAATCCCAGCCACGGCGGGATTCAATCTTGAGGCCCGTGTGGTTAGATTTAGGTGCACGTTGACGAGCCCCACGTGGTCAAAATTTCTGGTGCCTTCCACTACAGCATCTCATAATCGTATGGTGGTTTTGGGATTTTAAACCTCAGTAATTATTATTATTATTATTATTACTATTATTATTGGGGCCTATTAAACAAACTTAACCTGCAGATGGGAGACATTGCTATGAACAGCTCGGCCTAATCTTGCAGTCCTGCACTCATAGGTGTGGGAGAAAGAAAAAGCACCTAAAGCGTGTAACAACCACTGCTACTTCACTCAATCTTGGTGAATTCAAAAAATTTTAGCAGCAATCACTTTGTATGGCATTTAGCTTCGGTACTGAGGTTATTTCATTACGTTCTTAGAAGGGTGGTGCATGACTTCTTTAATGCTATGTTATGGGTATTCACAAATGGCTATTCATTTGTTTACTACATTGCTAAACAGAGTTCGAAGCAGCCTCTGCATAGGACCTATGCTCTTGAAACTTGCGAAGTAGATGCCCATAGTAAAAAGACTTTGTGCATCAGGTAGAAAACTGCTATCGAGGTCGTGTTTTCAACACCTTACCTTCAAATGGTGTTATGTACGGGTCTGAAATAGAGTCTGAGTGGTACAGAAAATGTCACTCATTCGTGTGTTTTATTTGGAGCTTTTCACCGTGCTCTCCTTTGTTTAGGTGTTGCTCAGGGGTTGAAGAAGGTTGGCCGTTATCAGTCTGTCTACAAGCCTACTGATACACTGTAGTTTGACAGCATTGGGCACTGATTGTGCAGGTTCAGCTGTCCCTTGGCAGCAGCCCACCTACAACACTCAGTGGGTCCGGTACGACGGCAGGCTCCCAATTGGGCTCACCCACATCTCTGCCCGAGGCGTTCACAGCACCAAGCTCTGGTGGGGAGGGCAGCAGTGGGGGCAGCCCTTCAGACGGTGGCTCCGGGGGCAGTGCAGCGCTACCTCAGCTGAGCACGAAGTGCAGCCTCTGCCATGACACCTTCACCATCCCAAAGGTACACGTCCGACATATTGTGCCTGCAGTGTGCCCTTGTGTGTGTGAGACTTGTTCAGTATTCAAGGCCTCGGTGCGCTGGTGTGCTTATAGCTAGGCATTTTGTTTGCATAGTGTCTGCATCTATTAGTGTAACCTTGCCCTTGCATAATTGGCGCATTGAGTACCAGTTGCAACGCTAAGCTTGAAGTGCCTGCACTGTTCCGGACGCATCGGTCCTCGGCGCATGCATTGAAATGTCATATAATCTTACTCTGGGTAAGGTAGATGTTAATGTACCATCGTAGTACACCAGCCAGTATTTTAGTGGGAATAGCACTAGTGTATCTGAACTACAACATTTAACGTCTTGATTGCTCCAACATGTCCACTACAATATGCTCATTAAAAAGTGGCCCTCAGCTTGCAGAACTTCCATGTGGGCCAGTGCTCATTCCTTATGTGCCTATGCAAAAACAAATTCGAGGCATAAGGCATAGGCAGCATGGGCACTCTGTTTGCATATTGTTGTATCTTGCGCATATTGGCACGTTGCTCTCTCTTACATGCACTACTCTAGAGTGCATGTGTCACGACGGCTTCATTAACCCTTTCACACGCCACCCATGAAGAACTGTCTGTAAATGTGCCATATCACTGCAATGTTACTTCAAGGTTCTCAAAATTCTATGGCAACTAAGATATTGTCATTAAATATGAATTTCTGTATGTTATAGTAACTCACCCTAATTAACGTTAAATTAATATCTATCTACTTGTCCTGAAGTTATTGCTGCTTTGTTACGGCATAAGCTGAATGAAATCTCGGGTTAGAAAAAAAATGTGCAAATTCGTTTTCGGTAATGTCCACTTTGAGGAAAGAAAAATCATAGTTATCACTTGATTCGCGGAAAGAGGCACGTTGCACGCCATGGAAGTGATTTTTGAAAAGTGACCATGTGAGACTGCAAAATGAAGTAAGATGAAAGTAAGTTTATCAAGCAGGATGTTCAATTCACCCAAGGTACACTATATCTTGCTCTTTCTTACCGTCGAGTGAATGTAAAGAGCAAAACCGACTTGTGTACACAATTGTGTATTTAATATCTGAAAGGGTTAAACATAAAGTGAAATGCAGGATTGTGTTATGACAATGAAATTCTTGAAGTGAATGAAAGTGGCAAAGTGTGGCCTGGTTGATTACCTTGTGCAATCTTTCTTGTGTTGCTGCGTCTTTACTCTGCAGTACTTTGCGATGCTGTGAAAGGTCAAGTGAACTTTTCTGCACTTAGCAAATCATGCAAGGTGTTCATGAACAGTTAACACCTCTAGAGCCCATAGCAATGTGTTAATCGCTGCTTCGTTGCAGGTGTTGAACTGCTTGCACACCTTTTGTCAGCCATGCCTTGAGAAGGAGTGTACGGGGGACAAAGTTCGTTGTCCTCAGTGCAACCATGACACCCCCTTGCCACCAGGGGGCACAGCCGGCCTTCCTTCGGACTACGCAGTTTCGAATATCCTAGAAACTGCTGCCCTTGAAGGGGCCAGCCTTGGCTGTACAGGCTGCAAGGTGGGTAGACTGCCTGTTCATTCTGCTTGCGGGACCACTCTTTCTGCAAGAATTCTGTCAACCTTTATGCAAGCTTTGCCCTGCTTTTGTAATTTAAGCTTACAGTCTAGAAAGTAGTCAGTTTCCTTTATCGCCGTGCATGCCTATAATTAACCGAAATGTGTTGAAGAACCTAGCACATCATGCCCTCAAATCTTCTCACATTTTGTGTGTTGGCTCTACAATCTCACATTTTGTGTGCTGGTTCTACTGATGGGATAGCTGCGCCAATTGTGTCAAACTGCTCCAACTCGTGAAACATGCTACATACTGCTGCATTTTGGTAAAAATTTTATTACTTGCGCCAACCATGCGCCCAGACATCTCTCTTCCATTCTTTCAGTGAGAAACATCATGGCAGGTGCACGAAATTCGTAACATACCGCTATAGTTTTGAGCGGTTGTCGCAGTAGGCAGGAAAGGGCTATGTAGTTGAAGCAGTTGCTGGACGCAACCCTTCCAAACAGTTTTGAATCACCCATAGTGCTAAACTTCATTATCAGCCTGAATACGCTCACCGCAGGTAAAAGGCCTCTTCCATATGAACATGCTAAACTTACTGCATTAGTTTTCTATTACTGCTAGACTGAGTATTATGAAAGTTTTCTAAATTTTTGTGGATACTCAGAGAAAGGTAATAATGACCTTGTTGTTCTTAGATGGCAATCTTGGTTGACTGCTTGTATAGATTACGGTATTTCAATATATGTATGTAGAACCAGCTGTTTACTTAATTTTTATAAGCTGAAAGTGTTTTATGCCTGTAATGTACTTCTTTTATGGATATGTTGATAAAATGGACGCGAGTGGACCTGAGGTGTCGCCCTTGTTACAACAACACAAGCTATAGCCGCTGAATCAGCGTGGCCTTGGTTTCATAGAAAATAATTAAAGCTTCAAAGCACGACTAGATCCAAGCCAAAGCCAGAACAAATGAACTTGGAGTTGCAAGTCTCAGAGGCTATATTTTAGGCCGCTACACAAACAGTGCAAAAAAGTTCGAGTTTCAAATCAGGCTAATATTCCTGTCATGTGTGGCAACTTGAGTGCTTTTTGAGCAAGTGTACTTACGCTCGCGGAGTGTCATTTTGGTGGTTCTCTGCTACACGTGAAAGTGAACTTCATAAATGACGGCAGTGGTGATTGACGAATTTGTAGCACAATGTATAGTTATTTTTGCGCCTGCGTCTCATTGTCCGATCAAATTGTTTTCGTGGAAGTAGCACCTGTGGCACACGCCATCTTAAATGACTAGATAACTCCTCACCTACACATGTGCAAGTGTGCCTAAAAGTAAACATGACGGACCCAGCCATTGCACAGCATGTGCTGCCACATCTCCCTAGCGAACGTTGTCGCAAGCTTCTTGGTGGTGAGAGTAGCAAGGTCTTTTGTTATATTATGGCTTGATTAATAAATATCAGTATTTCTCAAAACAGAAACAATGGTTTAAAAATAGTATGAGTGCCACTTTAGGCAACAACGTATTTCTGTGCAAACCACTGGGTCCTGGGGTTACACATTTTGTCACAGTGAAGTGAGGTTGGGGAACACACTTGCCAGAAAGTGTGCTTTGCAGCTAGGGGGAACTAAACTTTTTCGTGTGACCGCTTGCAAATGAGGCTTGTGGTGAAGTCTACTTGCTCAAAGTGCACTTGAGTTGCTTTGTGTGATGGGGGTATAAGCTTCACTGACATCTTTTTTGTATAAGCTTCACATCTTTTTTTTTTTTTTCCCGAGCTTGACTGGCTTGTTGGTTGCACAGGTCACTTGCCCATTATGAGATACTTCTAGCACCAATCTAGTCCACCATTTGTTTTCCGTGCTTCGTAGTGGTATTGATGATGGTTCAGTACATTTTTGGGATCGTGTGATCGCCGTCGCTGCAGTTCATCACAGGCAGCCAGCAACAGTTATTAAGGGATGATAGGCTTGCTTTGCCGCCGTGCCGAAATCGCTGCACCTGCAGTAGGCTTATCACTGCTGTTTACCACCAGATGCCATGCTGGGATGACTGCTGGCAATTGTTCACAATGCGTCATAGCCGCATTGTGATCATGTGATTGGTGCGATCGCCAGCATAACTGTCAATGTTCTCTGCCGGCTGCCAGCATCAGTGCACAACAGGTGCTGCCATTACCTATTGTTCACCACCAAAGCTGCGCCGTGATCACTGCGGACTAGGCTTATTGCTGCCTTCCTCTGGATTTGGCTGCCTCAGTATGGTGGAACGCTTCGTCGAGCGCTGTACTTGCCTGAATGTGTCAAAAAAGCTCAACATTGTAGCAGAAATTACGGCTTGTCAAGAAAGACTGTTGGCGAGATATGGGCCCAGCTAAAGAAACTTTTGAAAGAAGCGCCAGAGCCAGCGTGTCGAAGCTGCGCAAGTCATCCCATCCTGCTGTGGAAGACGCACTTTCTCTATGGATACAGGAGGCTACGGAGCCCGAAAATCCGGCTCAACGGACCCTTAATTAAAAATAGAGCCAAGCAACATGCATTCGGTCTTGCCATTGAGTTTGAGGCCAGCCAGGGATGGTTTGACAGATTCAAGTGCAATCATAGCATCAGCTAGAAAGCCGTTTGTGATAAATTCTCATTTGGGAGTTGAACTGAACGTTGGCCCGACACGTATTCATAAGAATTATGACTGGCGCTTGGAGCGACGTCAAGTAAAGCATCGTCATAAACTTCCCTTGCAGGCCAGGTGACCCCTTCAGTTACGTCATGACCGCTGACAACGGCGTACGGTGCTTGAGTGAATTCTGCAGCATAAGCATTTCTGGGCACCATCTCGGACAATGAGCGATTTCATCGGTGTACATGACGACGTAGCTGTTTCTGACTGCATCGATGCTGAGATCATGGCTTTCGTTGCCGGTGCCGCGGAAGTGTACCCATATGATTATGAATATGCTAATGGCTTCGCTGCCGCTGCTAACCAACCTTTTGCCGTGCTACAAAGCTTGCATGCTTGCATTGGTGTTATGTGTCAATCAATGCTATTGTGGTCGAAGGAGCTGAATTTGGTTATTCGAAAAGCTTCAATGATGTTGAAGATGACTGGAACTTGATGGTGCACTAAAAGCAAGACAAGTTTACGGTCTAGTTTCATGCGAAATAAGGTGCGGCAACTTGCGGTTCACACCTTGTTCTTCATCATATAGTGAGCAAGTTATGTTAGCGCTTGTAACGATTTCTGAGGCCTGAAATGCTGCAATTTAGGCCTTAAATATGCATATTTTGTATTTCGAACTATTGATATATCAAACTATTTGCGATCCCCTTTAAGTTTGATATATCCGGAATTGACTGTATATGCGAGCACACCCTGTTGATGGGCACTGAAGTAGCATGTGCTCCAGCACCTTTAGAAGCAAATCTCGCCCCTTTCTCGCATGTTTTCATGCTTGTTCTTGACGGGCAGGGCTTTTCCTCTCTGCTTCGACAGCAAGCCTCCCTAGCAGAGTGCCGTTACTGCATGCGCCGTCCTAATGGCTGAAATGGGCCAACTTGTATCTCTGCTTCAGCCGCATTCGTCGTCCCTCCCCGCTTGCGCGCATTTACCTGCCAGTAGTACTTACGATGGATGGAGGTATATTATATATGTGGACTTTATAACGGGACATGATGGCAACGGCGACTGCAAAAACCTGTCGAGTTTCCATATTGCTGTCACAATCATAAGGCTATTGCACGTTCTCACTTAGTCTTTCAAAAAATGCAGCATTGGACAAATGCTTCACATGTGCTGTTAAACGGGGCAAAATGAATGCTCTCTGACTGCTCCAAGCATGCTCAAAAATGTCTGCCTACCTGCTCCAGGCATGCTGCAAAAGGCACTTGTGCCTGCTCGCACGACTTCTTCCAAACCTTTGTACCATGTTCCACCTCTGCCCATTTTCAAGGTGGTTTCACAGCATTAAACAAATGCTGAGCCGTGGAACACTCACTCACCCAGCAGAAATTCGAATTCCACGAAGCCCCCTCTTCAAGGTTAAATGAACAAACTACTCTCACATCGAATAGTGATATTTTAAGTTTAAAAGATACAGGCTTATATGCGCAAACTATATTAAATTTTAAAACGTAACATATTTTGTACCGTATTTACTCTAATGTAACGCGACCACGATTGTAACGCGAGGGGTGACTTTTCAGTGCCGAAAAAAAAAAAAGAACACGAATGTAACGCGAGTAAAGCGGGGGAAAAAAGTACCTTTATTTGCTGCACATGGTAGTGGCAAAGACATCCCAGTTTCTAAATATAAAGTGAGTTTTGTTCATTCGTCGCTTTGATCGCCGGTGGTGGAGCCCTCTTTGTCACTTTCTTCCTCCCAGATGAGGTCATCCTCCGTGCCATCCATAGCGTTCGATATACAGCACTTTTTAAACGCGCGAACTATCATGTCGTACGGCAGCCCGTACCAAGCGGCGGACGCCCACTCGACAATCTTGGCGGCACTAGGTCGCTTTATCCTACCCGTAGGTGTCAAAGCCCGATCTTCTCGCATCCATTCTCCGTACAGCTGCCGCATTCTATCCTTAAATGGTTTGTTCAGGCAGACGTCTAATGGCTGCAGCACGAACGTCATACCTCCAGGAATAACAGCGAGCTGCGTCCGAGTTTCCCGCATCAGCTTCTTCACTTCGGGCGTCTGGTGACAGCGAAATGAGTCGAGAACTAGGATGGAGGCGGGGTGGAGGAGCGCACCTGGCCGTAGGCACCACACAGTCTTGACCCAGTCAAGCATAAGCGGAGTGTCCATCCAACCTTTTTCTTGGCAGCGAACAATCACATCCCTGGGGAACAGCTCTTTCGGGATGGTTTTGCGCCGAAAAATGATGTATGGCGGCAACTTGCGCCCTTCCGCCAAGCAGGCTAGCATCACGGTTAGCCGCGTCTTCTCGTTGCCTGTTGCCCTTATGCGAACTTGGGGGGCACCTGTTTCGCTGACAGTCCTTGACATAGGCATGTCCAAGAAAACGGGAGTCTGGTCCGCGTTGCCAATGTGCCCCAACGGCATTTGCGACGAGCGGCGCAGGTCGAGCACATAGCGCTGAAACTCCACTAGCTTCGCTTCGCAATCTGCTGGTAGCTTCTGCCTTATCGATGTTGTTCGCCGGAGGGAAAATTCATTTCTTCACATGAACTTTTGTTCCCATCCACGTGAAGCCTTAAAGTTCTCCCGCAGGATCCCCATTTCTCGAGCTACGTCTCGGTCTTTCCACTGAATCAGCTCAACGTTGACCCCCAATAGGCGATTTCGCTGCTCAATCACGAACTCCGCCACTTTTTTTCGAGTTCTGTGTGACGGCCACAACGAGGTCCACGGAAGCCTTTTCGGCCGGGCTCACTCACTTTTGAGGACCGCTTCACGCTGGAGCCTCTACCCACGGATAGTAGATTCCACCACATCTAGCCGTCGAGCTGCGGCTGAGTTCCCGATTTCCTCAGCCATCAGTATTGCACTTCTCTTAAAGCGGGCATCGTACTGAACTGGTGGCGCTGCCATTTGCTCGAGCCGAAGTCGCGGAAGCACAAAGGAAATGAACCGCCCACAAAACACGTCGTGAACAATAGGATTGGAATGGATTCGATGTTGCCAGCGTGCATATGTTGCTAGCACAAGGTTGAAAGATCGCTAGGTTTGTCGTAGCCATTTTAAGGGAGCAGTGGGGCGGCACCGCCAAGGCACGATTTGAGGTGCTTCGATTATAACGCGGACCCCCAAATCACTTCAGAGAGATTTTGAAAAAAACTCGCGTTACATTTGAGTAAATACGGTAGGTTATCACATGCTTTCTCCTTGAAGTCAAATCTTGCTATTATTCAAAGTTCTTTCCACTTTCTCTGAACCATAAAGAGACAAGACATTGCACAGGCCGTATTTCAAGTTTTAAGTAATATTGTGCATATTTCTTGGGTCTTGACAAATATGCCCATTTTTTTTCCTTTATAATATGTGATATATACACTTCATTCGGGACCTATAGGGACAGGGCACCTTGAAAGCTGCACGCAGCGCCACTTGTGGAGCAATGGGCGTGCAACGTTGTAGTCTTAGCAGACAACAGTACCTCATCGCTTTGAATGATGTGGTGGCTCAGGCACCCATAATCGACGCGTTAGTTCCTCGAGCAAAATTTAAAGATATCATAGGGGGACATTTTTCCGCGATGCCACCATGAATAATAAATGGGAAAACCTGCACGAAAGCTGCCACGTTTTGCAGGTTAGTGAGCACCTTGCTGCCTGTAATCGGTACTGATGGCTAAATGTTGTGCGTGATTGAAGATGCTTACTTCATAACTGTCGCAGTAAGCTGTCATTCTCTCACACTTGAAATATTTTTGGTGCACGCCATTACCCGCGTACTTCCAAAATACTAGGAGCATTTAGAAATATCGATGGCTTCACGGCCACTCGCCTAAAGTTAATGTGGAGTGATGAGTTGATAATAGCTCAAAACCATAAATGTTTAGCGGCATAAAAAGTTCAATAACAATCCAAAACCACCGTATGTTTATGAAATGCCGAAGTGGTGGACTCCAGAAATTTCAACCACCTCGCGCATTTTCGCCTCTATCAGAAATGCGGTTGCCTGCGGCCGGTATTCAATCCCGCGACCTGCGTGTAAGCAGCCGAGTGCGTTGGCCATGAGACCACCGTGGCGGGTGCAGCATAAGAAGTTTGTTCTGAATGAACTGTATTTTACACACTCTAATAGCACAAGATGAGAACTTTGAAACTAATTACATATTTGAAATCGGCATAAAAACCTGGATATACACCTAAAATTTTATTGTCCTGGGCTGCAGATTAACACAACTTTTTTTTTCCGAATTGCATCTCTTCTTAAGTGCACGACAAATCCCTGGAACTCCGCTCGCACTTGGTGAAATCTTAAAATTTTTGCGGCAGTCGATTCGTGAGGCAGTGAACTGTTAATAAAAATATCTGATGATTATTTGGGAAAATGTTGCAGGGCTCCATTATAGCAGGTGTTAGAGAATGTCTTTGCCCATGTAGGGGTGGCGATAGTGGGAAGCTTCTCGGCGTGAAAGTTAAGGAGGTCGATACGGTAGACAGGACGCTCTACGCACCAATTCCAGAATAGTACATGAATATTGGATGAAAGGGTACGAGAAGGGCAAACGTTCTTCCTGTCACTGACTATTCTTGGCTGAATCTATTGTGTGTCACCCACTGGCAGTAATGAATGGTGACGCTTCCAAGACTGCCAATCGTGGATTTTTGTGCACATTTGATGTCTGAAAATGGTTACATTCGTGAATCCTTTGGGGCGCACCCCATCGTATAAATAGGGTGTAAATTTTGCTTGTAGATTGCTCTATATGTGTGGCACGAAAACCAAGCTTTTTAGAAACCTCGTTGCAGCAGGCCTTTCAACCAGCTGTTAGCTTATGCACTGCTTGTCTGCACTTTCGACCGTCGCGTTTACTGCTTCGATCGTAACAGTCAGTGCCTCCTTGCTGTCTGACCGTTTCTGTCTCACCCATCTTTTTTTTAGGGCAAGGAGTCCAGCGCAGTTGCACGGTGCTTTGACTGTGCCAACTTCCTGTGTCCCAACTGCGTGATGGCCCATCAGTTCATGCACTGCTTCGAGGGCCACCGAGTACTGACACTAGGGGAGCTGCAGAGTGCGCGGGATGGGCTGCGAGCGCCACAGGACAAACCGGTTGCCTGCCTGCGCCATCGATCAGAAGCCCTGCGTTACTTCTGCCGCTCATGTGACACGCCCGTCTGCAAAGAATGTGCCTTGCTCGACCACCCAAAGGTTTGTTGGACTGCTAGTACCTGTCTAAAAATGGCCAAAATTCTCACTGCTTCGAAAGTTTAAAGAAAAATTACTCAGGAGAAATGTGGGACTGTAATGGTCAAAATGTTGTGAGAAATATGGGTAATATGGCAAAAGTTAAAAGTACAAGCTGGTTAATTCGTAGCTGAGGTTTTTCGGTAATTGGAAGCAAGTAGCATGGTCCAATCAAGCACCAAACTCCTTGCATTAAGGGGAGACATCGGGATCAAATTGCGAAAGTAGCTTAAAAAACAATTTTTGAAAAACACTCATTTTGGCATCAGCAGTGTCTGACTTATGCATTATGTGAACGATTATGCTGGAAATACTTTTTAGTGCCTGAAAAAAAAAAAGCTTTGTTAGAGCGGTGGATGAAAATGAAGCACAGTCGCGCTAGAACATCACAACTCTCTGCACCGTATCTAGTCTTTGCTGCCACTGAGCGCCACCACTAGCATGGTGTCGTTTTAAGGCTTGAAGTTCTGCCTTTCTACTCCCTCCCCTCTTGCTTACAATCACCGCATTTCCCAACGCATGCTCTTGTGCCACTTCATTAAGACCAGAGCTGAGTGCACACATGTTCCCAGTCCCGTTTTGATGAAACGACCATCTAATGCCCTTACTAGCAGGAGAGTATTGTCGTTTCATTTAGAAAAGTTCATAACATGAGAAAGTGTGTCTGCGGGATAGTTCGGTGTGACATCCCCATTAGCTTTGAACTGCTGAGAATGCATCAACTCTGCTGCGCCTGTGTGGTTTTATTGTACTTTAAAATTACCGTGACACCCTGTGTATAGTCAGAGGTTGTTCAAGTTGTTACGATGTACAGTTTCACCCCGGACTATATGCTGATCCTAAAAACTTTCAGCCAACACTTCAGTTTTGGTTTCGGTGTTGCGAAGTGCAATCATCATCACTAGGCCACTGCATTTGCTAGCGCTGGAATTAGTCCTGCTTTTCAAAGCCCACGATCATACGCTATGTGAAGACTGCGAAAGCAATATCTGGCTACATTTAAAAGCAAGGTGATCTCGGCTGCCGAAAATCATCGGCAACTTTGCTGCGGGGTGGCAGTTCGGCGTAGATAAGGGAAGCAGTCTTAGTTGGGGAAAGCTAAAGGAAGCCCTCTCTTTGGTCAGCGGCTTGAGAAGTTTCTGAAATAAACCTTTTGTACATGTGACTGCTCAAGGCTGACCTCGCTGCTGTCGTGCGTGAGGCCCACATAAGAAGAAAGGATACAGTGAGGCACTGATCTGTATTGGCAGTGTGTTTCTTTTACGTATAACTCGTTCTTACATTGCACAATTTAGCGCTGTGCATCGTCTTTGCATCTCTTGGTTCACATCTGTACCCTAAATTTAGTGTTTAATTACGGGCCGTATTCTGAGAACTCTTGGCAACAGGGCTACTTTCGTCTGCCATAGAATCCTCTGCTTGGAGCAATTAAAGCGACAACTTAGTGTTTAATTACGGGCCATATTCTGAGAAAACACTCTTGGCAACAGAGCTACTTTGTCTGCCATAGAATCCTCTGCTTGGAGCAATTAAAGTGACAACTTATTCTTTATTCTACAACCAGCCAATTGGTGGTACACATTGAAAGGAATAGATGGGAGTGGGTCATCCCATAGGTGGGAAAACAATGGGAGAGGAATAGATGGGATGGGGTCAGAATATGGCCTCAGCAGTCAGCTGAATCGAGCACCAGTGAGCGAACTGAGGTCATCTGCAAAACTTCGTTGGTTTTAAAGCTGCAGCATTGTTTCGCCTCTAGGTTGTCATTCGTCTACGATTCATGTGGATGAGGCCTGGATGAGAAGAATCTCTGATGTTAGGTCACATGACGTGCTGTTAGGCCCACTGAATCTGGATGCAGTCTATCATCCGAATGCACCATTGCCAGTGCATTAGCATTTTGCCTTCAACACTTTAGTACTTGGTTTTATATCTCCAGTTGCAACACTATTCAGACTGTTGCCTGCAGAAAGCTGTGAAAGTGCATACAGTGAAACTTTGACTATAGGTTCCCGTGTTATGTGATGATTCGGTTTTCACGACCAATTTGTTTGGTCCCACCGAAATCCCCCATATGGATAACGTATTGAAAACCTTGTTTATACGGCGCAGTTTTAGGCCGACTCAGCATCTTGCAACGACTTTTCAATTCCGTCCAAATAAAAAAAAACATCTTTACTCGCATCAAGCGTTGACCAAATACTCACAAGTGCAAAATATAAATGTGCGTGCCCCTCGATTGATTATTACGAAAGTAAAGGTTGAGACACGATTTCTTATGATGAAAACTTTATTTTCCTGGTGGTTCATGCACTTCTGCATACACTTTGATTGCTTGCGTACGCAGAATCGTTAGCTTCAACGAGTAGCTTCAGCTAGACGGAGAGCTTATTTCTGAGATGTTGATATTTTCATGTTTTCGTTCTGTGGAAACTTTTCCCGGTTGGCGTACAGCTGATCTTCTATTTTGTTTTGTGGCACTGGCAGTCAGAATCCTGAGCACGAAAAAGGCACGCTGCAGCTATTTTCACTGTACAAAATAACTTTCACTTGAAGGCAACGTTCCTTATAACAGTGCAGTTATGGAAGTGCTGCTCCAATTGCTCCAAACTGCTGCTCCAATGTGCAACATTTGCTAGTAACTGCTCCATACCTGCTCCGAGGTTGTGTTGGCTAACTAAAAACATTGAGATTGAACCATGTGACCATTGAGTGAGCCTAAACGAAACCAAAAGCAAGCTGGACACACTATCATCCTAGTATGCTACTCAGTGGCATGAAAAAGAGAAAAATTACAAGAGTTGACACAAATCAGGCTATGGTGGCCATTTAGAGTTTTAATATAGGTTGCCCTTTTATTTATATCAGAATCAAATAATTCTTTGAAATAAATTGAAAAAAAAAAGAACGTTGGGGTCCGCCCTTCAGCAATTGCATTGTTCTTGTTCATTTTTTTTAAAAACCTTTTTGCAATATCCATAATTCACACAGCTGAGCGGCATTTAACACAGGTATGCAGTAGCTGTGCTATTAAATAAGCATTAAAAGTAGATTGTGCTATACTTAACTCGTAACTCAATCATATCACGAGCTATAGCACCTAAATTTTGAGGCGGATACTTGCAAGGGTCGTGCTCCCCAGCCTGAACAGAAAGGAAGTTCAGACCCCCCTGACGCCCCTATGATTTACGCTGATGATGTGAATCTGTCCTCTCAGTCTATCCCTCCCTGTTTCCGTATTTCACCTTGCGCTACAAAAATTCTTTCAAATGCATCGCCTACAAGCCCACATTGCAACTCTCAGCGACTGTACTGCTTGTATACTAGCTGCGTACTAGCATGCTGTATGTTTAATAATACTGCTACGTGCCAGTCTATCTGCTTTTCTTCTTAGTCTCCATGCACTGGCACGTAGAAACGCCATGCACCGTCTTTCTTGCGGACTAGCACTACAGGAGAAGCCCAAGGACTGCAGGATGGCTCAATGATGTCCTTGGCGAGCATTTGTCGACCTCACTTTGGATAATGTGACGCTCGGCCGTCGCACCCGATATGGACGCCTATGAATAGGATGCGCATTACCAGCGTTTATGCGGTGGGTCATACGAGTAGCTTTCCCCAACGGACGGCCGCTGAGGTCAAA
Source organism: Rhipicephalus annulatus (assembly GCA_013436015.1). Lineage (NCBI taxonomy): Eukaryota > Metazoa > Arthropoda > Arachnida > Ixodida > Ixodidae > Rhipicephalus > Rhipicephalus annulatus. The sequence continues at coordinate 94,678 of WOVY01002611.1, read as the reverse complement.
AACATCAATGTAGGACAGCAAAACCCGGTGGAGCTCGACAGTCTGCTGCGGCGTTAAGTTGGAAGCGATCATCGATGTAATAGCACTGTCGGAGCAAGTGTCAGATTGATGTTGAGTGTGGGGGTCAGAAGGAGCAGCCATCGTGAAAACATCTACCGCATTGTCTTCTAAGGTGCAGAGCAACACCAAAGAGATCCCTTGTGGCCGCACTTGAGGTGTCAAGCTAAAGTTGACAACTGGGAGACACGTGGAATTTCCTGCGATGGACAGAATGGAGTGCGGTAATGTAATGCCACTGTTTAAGAGGACGGTGATAGGGGTCAGAACATACTCACCATCGGGAACTGGTGGTATTAGACGATCTCTACGTAGGTCAGTGTCTGTGGAGAGAGGCATGCATGTTCCGTTGTGCAGAGGTGACTCGGCCGTTGTGCAAGAGGTTCTGTTGCGCGCAAGTGTAGACGGAGCGTACTGGTCGAACAGTCTATGAGGGCGGAATGCGCGGACAGGAAGTTGAGGCCCCAGATTACGTCGTGGAGGCATTTATCAAGGACGGTGAAGAGAACTGTGTGTCGATCCACAATGCTTACACAAGCGGAGCACATTCCAACGATAGATGCTATTCCACCATCCGCAACACGGACGAACTGAGTGGTCCCAGATGGAAGAACTTTGTTGAGCTTGCGGCGAGAATCACTCGTCATCACGGAAAGTTGAGCGCCAGCGTCGACAAGAGCAGCGACATGTATGCCGTCTACTTGTACGTCTATAAGGTTCCGTTTTGTCCGTATCATCAAGAGCGGGTTTTCTGTCAGTCCGAGCGATGCAGCACCACCTCCTGGGGCTGCAACGCTTAGTTTTTCGTCGAAGAACCTCGTGGGAAGGTGGGGAAAGAAGATCGGCGGGACTGTGGAGAACGAGACTGGGGACGTTAGGGGTACGGAGAGCGGTGTTCAGTAGCGATGTTCAGTAGCAGGTTCCTGGGCAAAATGGTCGCGGCTGGTCTCGTGGCAATTGTCAGAACGTGCATGGAAGTGACGAGAGGAGGCGATGCAGGGAGGCGGTGAAGTAGTGAATTCCCAAGTTGGCGATTTTCTGCCGGACGACTGCTTGAATGAGGGGCAACGTAATTGGAGGAGAGAGGTCAGGGGACGTTGGTCCCATCTTAGCTGGAGCAGCCGCTTCAAGTTCTCGCCTGACGAGTCGCGTCAAGTTGTCACAGGTGTCTGGTGGATGATATTGTGTCGAGACACGAGGACATCGCAGCGGTGTTCGGAAGGCGCTGGAACTGATGGAAGATGCGCCTGCTTTTAGCTTGTTGGAACCGGTGGCATTCTTAAATAATCGCATCAACAGATGACACATTGTTGAATACCAACAGGTTGAACACATCGTCGGCGATATCCTTAAGAATATGCGCAACTTTGACAGGCTCGGACATGTTTTTGTCAGCTTGGTGGGATAGTGAGAAGACAGCCTGAATGTAACTGATGTAGGACTCCGTGGAAAACTGTGCGCGGGTCAACAACTCATTCTTCGCAGCTTCAGCACGACCAGAGGCGTTGCCAAAAAGCTCACAGATCTTTTTCCTTGAAGCTGTCCCAGCTTGCAATATCATGCTCGTGGTTGTCAAACCAAACACAAGGGGTTCGGTCGAGATAAAAGATGACGTTCACAAGCATAAGTGTGGGGTCCCACCTGTTAGTGGCGCTGACGCGTGTGTAGAGGCGTAGCCACTGGTCGACGTCGGAACCCTCGCGGCCCGAAAACACGCCAGGGTCTTTGAGGGCGGGAAGTGTCACGAAAGTTGTTGCAGGAGCTGGGGTTGACAGGCCGCGCCTAAGGACGGGCGACCGGGGAGGATGTAGCCGAGTCTTGAGTGGTCATGTTGAAAGCTGCGAGGAAGCGTCCGCTTCGGAGTTTTGTGGCGAGGACGGGGATCGCACAACTCCACCAAATATGTTACGAAAAAGGAGATAGACTCGGAGGGGTAGTCAGATTTATTTTCAGCTCGTTAAGCGAGCAGCGCCAGCCACAGAGATTAGCTCGCGCCAGTCTATCTGCTTTTATTCTTCGTTTCCATGCACTGGCACGCAGCAGTGTAAATATTTGAGATGTCTATATGATACTTTAGGCTTCAGGAGTCGTTAGGAACATGCAAATGCTCCGTAAACACCAATAGCCACCCTTAGAAATTTTTATGCTTTGAAGACACTCAAGGCTGCTCAAAAGCACCATTTTTTCTCCTCCAGATACTACTCCAAGAAGCAAAATTTTGCTTCCATCACTGACAGCGGGACATAACTAGTTGCGCTTCATAAGGCAATAAATTAACTCGGTCAAGCACGAAGGCCTTCCTACACCAACTCCTGAACTTTTGGTCCAACGTCATTATGTGATGGTGATGACACAGCATCTAACTCTTCTAACGGAAGGCTGTTGGCAATGTGGTTTCGGCTTAGTTTTCACACACAGGCAATTTTTTTTTCCTTGATTTTTCAGTAGAAAGATGCATGTTGGATTAAGTTTTTTCAAGTTTAGAATGAAAATTCTTTAGCACTTGCCTCGGCTAAGTAATGCTGCCATTGGCAAGAATAATTTAAATTTAATCTGCCTTCCTTGGGGAAGTAGAAGGTTGTGTCATGGGCTTGTTCAGGCGATCTGTACTCGTTTATTTGTAGAAGCCTGAGTGTCACTGCCTGTATTCTTAGTTTTTCGATTATACGATGCCCAAATTATACAACAGTTTGGGTGGCCCTATGAAAGTTGTATAATCTAAGTTCTATTGTAATTTGTGCGAAGCGTACTTCAAGAGATCTTTTTTGGCAATCATCAGAAGAAATAATGGACGGCAATAATCTGAATGCATTTTCAGAACTTGAAATCACATTTGTCTTTGGCCAGTTAATGGATTTAAAGTTTTATTGTTGCTTTACGATAGCTCATCACAATAGCACAAATAGCTCTGCTACAAGAGACTGCTCCTGCCATGTTATCTTTCAGCGCTCAGTTTTTTGTTTCTGGCCATAACTACACTTATTCCGAAGTACCGAATTTACTCAAATATAGGTCGGGCACGTATATAGGTCAACCCCTAATTATAGCCCTCTATGAGAAATAAAAAGAAAATTAGAATATAGGTTGACCCACACTTACCGTATTTACTCGATTCTACCGAGCCCGCACGATCACACCACTCGAAAAAACGACTCCTTTCGGGAGCGCCTTCCATTTAAATATGAGGTACGGGCAAATCTTGTGCCCATCTAACGTGTAACAGAGCATTGCCGTCACTGTAGTTTTACCGTGGACCAATGTCAGCACGGTAACTTGCTTCTTGACGGTTGTGGTGCCAGGCATGTCGAAGCAAAGAGGCGTCTGATTGGCATTCCCGATTTGCCCAAGCAGGGTAGCCATTGTTGTGCCGCAAGTTTAGGATGAACCTCTGAAAACTGTGAAGCTTTTCATCGTACCCCTCCGCAAAACTTTTCGCATATGCCCATTCCCCTTCGGATGAAAAAGCCTTTCCTCTTTATAAAGTTAGTTAGCCAGCACCTGCTCGCTTTAAACTGGCTCCGCATTAGACCTTTTTCTATGGCCAATTGCATAGCCCGCACTTGGAGCAGTTCTGTCGTCACGGGCAGCTGTGCCGCTCGCTGCTCAAGCACATACTCGCCGAGCAGCTCTTCAATTTGCGGAAATCGACCCTGCTGTGGTGCACTGAAGCCTTTGCGTGAAGCTTTGCTGTCGACAATCTCCTGCTTTTGTTTCCGCCAGTCCCGCAGGCACGTTTCGGGAACTCCGAACGACCGCGATGCGGCCCGATTTCCGTCCGTTTCTTGACGCGCGATGACTTTTCTTTTAAAAGCGGCATCGTGGTGCACTCGAGTTTTTCGAGTCGGCCCTTCCATGCCGTCGATGCTAATGCACTACAAGATGACGAACTCCTCAGCACACGTACGAAGTGCCACACATGGGAAACACATGGGCAGAAATGGCCGACGCACGTAGTGGGCGGCCATTTTGGCAATGCCTATGGCAATAGAATGACCGTATTTATTTTTTTTCGCACTCGATTCTAACGCACATGCGATTTATGAACTCGCTTAACCGGAGAAGAGGTGCGCGTTAGATTCGAGTAATTACGGTATTTAGAAGCGGAAAATTTGAAACGTATCGCAACTTTATTCACAATAAGTTTTCTTCAGCCCTTTAGTGGCTGCCAGGAGCATCGGATTATTTGCAGACACCCTCGGCATCTTTGATGGCATTGTTCTCGCTACCATTGAACGCGTTTGAAATGCAACACTTTTTAAAGGACCCCCTAAACAACCCAGCGGCCGAAATTTAGTTTGATGCGAGAAAGTTGTGCTCGAGTTTACAACAAACACGTAGCCGTGAGAATTTTTCGAAACGGTGCTGTAATAACGGTGTTACACTCGTTTGATGATCGAAACGTGATGATCGCTTCTTTTCCTCTTTCCTACACTACCCTCTTCCAAAACCGCTTGGCCCCTCCTCGCTGAGTCAACTGAGTGCCCCTTCTCATCTCACGTGGCATACGTCACCGCTGACGTGTTGACACAGCTTCTACTTCCGGTTGCCGCGATCCGCCATTTCGACGCCCCAGCTCGCCGTCAACGGTGTTGTGTGTGTGTCATCTGGATGCACTGATCATTGACTAAGTGCTGTCGCTGTCGTACCGGCCCGTGCCCCTACGCACTTGGCAGTTGCGTTACAGGCCGCAGATGACGATTTGCATGTGGCAACACCACCAAGAACAGCAAGGTGCGCGCGAACAGCTGTTTGCAGAGTGACCGGAAGTCGTTGGTTGTCGTTCAACCAATCACAAGCATCTAAATCGGTGACGTCAAATTTCACTGGTGATGTCACACGTCGGTTGCCGGAATGGCGGGGACTGGAAAGGAGAAGCTATTGTTTTTTCGAAATTGTGGCGCGTCCGCTACCTGTAGCGCTGTGGCGTGTGGCATCGTTGATCGTAACGGCATTCTGCACGTGATGCGCTTGTTTACTTGAAATGTTTGGGAAAATATTGGAGGGGTTTAGGGGCCCTTTAAAACCAGTCAATATCATTTTCGCTGGCAAGTCATTCCACGCGTCTTTCACCCACGTCACGACTACACTGAGAGAAGCGTTCTTGCGGCGTCTCGTCAAGATCATGATTGCATCGTCCTCCACGAGCTACTGTTTGCAGTACCTTGCGACACGTTCCTTAAATGGCTTGTTGATGGCTACATCAAGTGGCTGTAGCTGAAAAGTCATACTGCCCGGTATGACGACTAGGTTCCTGTTAACCTTTTGCTGAGCTTCCTTGACGCCAGGGCAAATGTGGCCTCTGAATGAGTCTAGGACCAGCATGTTTGGCAAGTGCAAGTTTGCTCCTGGTCGCTTCGTCCAAACCACCTGGATCCACTTTTTGACCATCACTTCATTCATGAACCCCTTTTCATTTGCGCGGATGATCACGTTTGTGGGGAAATTGTCATTCTTCGGGAGCATTTTGCAGTGAAATGCAATGTATGGCGGCACTTTCTTCCCATCTGCCGTGCAGCACAGCATCACAGTGAAGCGTGTGTGCTCATGACCTGTTGTTAACAGGTGCACATCTTTTGCTCCTTTAGTTGCGATTGTCATGCCACTAGGCATGTCCAAGCAGACAGGGGTTTGGTCAGCATTGCCTATCTGACAGAGAATGTAATCCTTCTGACGCTGGAAGTTTGACATATTGCTGGAACTCTATAAGCTGTTCCCCATACGGTGCAGGCAAACGCTGACAGGTGGTCATTCTTTGATGGAGAGAGAGCCCGTTCCGCCACATAAACTTTAGAACGTAGCCCGGACTTGCTTTAAATGTTGACTGGTGAATCTTGTCTCGTTGTGTCAACTGCTGGGCTTTCGTCTGAATATCTTCACAGGAAACCAGGAAACCTTTAGCGTGTTCCTCTTCCACATAAAAGCTTCATTTCTTTGTCGAGAGCGTCATGCCTCCCAGTAGCTGGGCCACAAAAGGATGGCATCATTCATTGCATGCAAACAGTCGGTCCCGCTGCTTCCTCCAACCCCTAATCAACTTTCCAGTTACGTCGAACTTGAGCTGAGCAGCACAGTTGCTAGAATTCTCAGCAAAAGTATCACCTCACGGTTGAAGTCAGCGGTACAACTCTGCCGACCTGACATAGTCGCTGAATCGCCCAAAAGCAAACACTTAACACTGCCGTTGCGTCAAGATCAAAGAATGTGGCCAGTGCCACCAGTGCGGCTGCACGTCGGCAGGCGGCAAGGCTTCTAGGGGCTTCACGGCCTACCTAGGGAAATCTCACAGCGCAAACATGGCGGAGCGGCTACATTTCGGGAAGACCTTGAGAAAGCGGCGTGCTGTCATTAGATAAATAACTTTTTTTTTTCTTAGTTACATAGTCTGAAAGAGGGCCGGGCGTGGCACTTATTCTAGATTTTGAGGTGTACAATGAGCCTATTTAACAGGTATTGCTTTAAGAACAGCGGGCGCTGCAGTTGAATGCTATTGCTCGCTGCTTTTGGTCGTTGATCACGAATAAGGTCGAGATTCTTTGGTCACGAATATAGGTTGATAGCTGGTTGTGAACAAGATCTTCGGGGAAAAAAGGTCGAGCTATATTCGAATAAATACGGTAGTAATCCTTGGCTTACGGACTTCTTCGACCAAAAGTGCAAAAGATAGGCTTGCCCACTGCTTATTCAGAATTGGCCGGCACCGCAAAATAGTCCGAAAAATAGAACAGTCTGAAAATGGTAAAATGAGAAAATTAAGTTTATATGCATTTGAGCAGCCTCAAGAAAGCCTTTAATAATGCCCTGCTTCATGCTACTCTTCGGATGAGCAGATTTGCTTGCATTTGGGGTGCAGTAACGTAATCAGTTCAGTGGCAATTACTGCAGGCGGCACAGTTTGTGGCTGCGTGGCACCAACCAAACAAAATCTGATGCCAGTCTCGAAGAGATGCATGCAATATATTGTCTGCTTGGCGATATTTAACGATGCAGTGGTGGATTCTTTCTTTAACCTGCACCGTTATCGCGTAGTACGCGAGCCTCCATAAAGTTTGGAAAGTCCATTCATACTTTATGTATACGCAGTTTGTGTGTACATTACGTTCCTGATATATACGCAGGCGATGCACGACCTGGAACCATTGAGCGAAGCAGCACCTCGTCACGTAGAGGGCCTATCACACATGGTGGAGGATGGACGGGTCAAGTCGCACGACCTTAGGGCCGCACTCAAGACACTTGACCAGGTGTCGAGCCGTCTCCAGTCTCAGTACCAACGGGCTCAAGGGGAGGTCGGCGACACTTTCCACTTCTACCGCTCCATGCTCGAGGAGCGACGGCAGGAGACCTTGCGCGAGCTTGAGAACGTGTACAATGCGAAGATGGTCTCTCTAGGTCTGCTTGGACAGAAGGTAAGCCGATGTTTACTATGTGCAAATGCTTTTAAATCAAACCATAATCCGGAATCTCTTCAGTACAACCACGGAGGGGTCCATCAAGGTTAATGCAGTGGAACCCCTATTATAAGACTTTTAGGGGACCATGCAAAACCGTCGTGTAACCCGGGTGTCGTCTAAGGAAAAGCTAAGATAGTAGGCATTGACACTCGGCCTTGCCCAAAAAAACTGGTTCAGATTGTCTGAATAGCCCACAGCATGACCATGTGCCTCTGCATAAAAGGTAGATTAGATTATACTTGCTAGTGACAGCTAATGGCAGCATTAGTTTATTGAAGGAGGTGTGAGTAAATATTTATTTTCAGCTTTAAAAAAATCTAATCCAATGCACTCTTCTACTGATAAAATTGGAATATGGCTGTACATGAAAACGAAACTGAAAGTATGTTGCCAACAGCCTCCCATCAGAATAGCCGGACACAGTGCCACCGCTATCACATAATGGCGACGGACCACGAATTTGCGTCGAACACGTAGAATTCTTTCGTGCGCTTCAAAACTTTGCACATTGTGTAGGCTTGTGCAAATATTCAAACGAATAGTTGAGTATTCAAATTTGCTTCAATTTGCATTTAAATTATCGAAACTTTCTAAGTATTCGCAATAAACAAATAAGTGTGCCGCATGTAACTGCCTGTAAGGGTGGTTTCACCGCAGTGTAGTGGTGCTAAGCCATGAAACCATATATTCAAAGGTAATTGGCTCTGCCGCGATACCCCCTTCAAATATAAAGGGGCCCTCCAATACTTACTGAGCATGATCAGAAAACGCTGCTGATCGGTAGTCGAGGCTACCGAGAACACGCAAGGCAAATGTTATAGCGCAGCACGCAGCCTGTGATTCACAATAAATTTTCGAAGCTAAAAATTGCTTCCTTTCTTCAGCAAATGACACTAAAATCTCAAAAATCACTCGTCACAGTCAATGGCTGATTTGAGCATGACACTTGGTCACTTGGTCATTATTGGGGCCGCCGTGGGAGGCTGCCGCTTGTCCACAAGTGTGTGCGCGATTGCTCTGAAAGGATGCGTATCCAAAGGAAAAAAAAGACTAAAAGAGCGAGAAAAAGTGCTCAAGGTCATGAGGCGTGCGTGCTTTTCTTTTTTTCCGTGCCGTCCCTCCCTGCCTAGCTTTCAGCTCTTTGGTCAGGACGAGAGGAGAGAATGCAATTGCAGCGTGCTGCAAATCTTGGAACTCTGATCATACTGGACTGATTCTAAAAATTTTGCGGCCGTAAATTTCTGAAGCAATAAGCTTCTTTAGTGGCTACTTGAAAAAGTATTGCAGGGACCCTTCAAATGAACATGTTACCCTCAAAGGAATTCATCATTTTATTAAGCTTAAAAGCTTGTTATGATGGCTTGTATGCTCTAAGTATAATAAGTTTTAGAATGTTACTACAAGTTATCACTCACGCCCTACCGAAACTCATATCCCACTACTACTCAAGGTAGTTTCCACTTCATTTCAAAATAAGAAATGACATTTGCATAGAGGCACTATTTAAATAAAGAAAATATTGTGCAAGTTAGTTAGGGCATGATAAATATTCCTTTTTTTTTATGTCACTATTCACTTCGAACCAAGATCACTATTCGCTTCGAACCTAAAATTAACTATTTGCTCAAGCTTAACATAGCAATTTCTTACGTTGTGAAGTGCAACTGTCCCGCTGTTACTATAAGCGTTGATGTCAAGTAAAAGTAATTTTTCACGGTGAAAACAGCTGCATTACTCTTTTGTGTGCGCAAGCCAGTGGCTGCGAGTGTGACAAAGGCAGGATATCGGCTGTATGCTTGCTGACCTAAAAAAGTTTCCACGGGCCGCTTTTTGGCCGGCTGAAGCTACTCTGTGTGGATAGACCTTGACTAGGTAACGATGCTGGATACGTACGCGGTATGTAGAAGTGCATGAACTTCCAGGAGAATAAATTTTCCACTCTAGGAAGACATCCTGCCTCACTCTACTTTTGTAATTGTCAACCTAGGGGAACGCAAGTTCATATTTTTCATGGGTGAATATTTGGTCGATGTTTGATTCGAGTGAAGGTGGTTTTTGGTCTCTTTCGGACGGAATCTGAAAGTCTGCGTAAGATGTGGGGTTGGCGTAAAACTGCGTCGTATAACAAAGGTTTTTAATATATTACTTCTCTGGTGATTTTGCTGGAACCAAACCAATTCATCGTAAAATGCGGGTCATCGTGAAACAGGGAATTGTTTAATCGAAGTTTCATTGTAATAATAATGAGTGAGGTTTAATGCCCAAATCCACCATATAATTGAGATTGCTGTAGTGGAGGGCTCTATTAATTTCAATCAATGGGATTCTTTAATGCCAGCCTAAATCTGAGCAGACAAGCCTACAGAATTTTTGCCTCCATCGAAAATGTAGCCACCGCAGCTGGATTTGATCCCGTGACCTTGGGCTTAATAGTGGAGCGCCGTAACCACTAGACAACGCAAAGTGTTGGGTTCATCACGATTGTCTTTGTGGCATTGCCATTTAGCTGCCGAGGGTAGTTAACCTCTTGTTTATTATGTACAGTTCAACATGTGTGCATTGAAATGGACGAATGGCGGCAGTATTTTGTTATATACAGTAGACTATGTAAACTGAAATATACAATGGACTCTGTAAATGCCACTGCCACTCAATTGCAACAGCTGCCTCCTGCTAAATTGATTTGATGCTTGGCTTCTACACCCTTATCATCTCAGTAAACGGTACTGCTGTTAAGAATACAATTTGCTGGTCTCTTCAGGTTGCGTTTGAAAGCACTGGGTAGGACAAAATTAAAAAAAAAAAAAATCACTTTTGCGATTTGCGAAGGGTCTTCCTTCATGCATGTTTTCCACATTCGTGCTTTTTTGAACAGCATTTTTGTGGCTCAAGATCAGTTTCTCCAAAAGTACCCAGTGTGTGAAAATGCACCATTGTGCAAGCTCCTTGTATGCGCTCTGTGCTTACAGCCTATTTTTCTTTAAAAACAAAACTTCATGTATAAAAGACTGAATGTTTGTCTTTGTTTGTCTTTGTGAAAAAATTGTCTGGTAACTTTTAAGGCATTCTGAAGACGCTGTGCGCCTTAATAGTCACACTTCATCTTCAGAGCGCATTTGTTTGCACACTGCTGTTATAAGTTTAGATGCTGGAGGTGAGAAAGGTCTTCAGCAAGTGTAAATTTTGCGGCAGCCCATACCCTTTTCTTGTGAATATGATTAAACGCCAGTTATATACTCGGACGAAGAACGCTGAAGCAGCAAGCTCTTCATTGAACCTCTCTGCCTTTTCAATTTCCTTCAAGGCGAATCACATGCATGGAGGCAATGTGTATGCCCTAATGGACATGACTGCTATTTGTGATGAAATTGTACTGAATAGCGCATGAGAATGGCCAGGTTTAAGTGTTGAGTTGATGAGAATTGAGCCACAGAGCCTTTGCTGTCTTTGTTTAGGTTCAGGGTCTTAAGGATTGCAACATTGGATATTGTACTTGCCTTTAATGATGGTAGTATCGCACAAACCGAAATTCTAAAATACCCTAAAAGCTCACATATAGCTTCGATCCACATATATAGTCCGAAGTGTAAATTGGGGATAGCAAACCTGAAAAAAGTTTTCACCTGAACTTAGCCAGAGTAAAATGGAAAAATGCATTTATTGACATACTTCGTTCATCGTCGTCACCGGACGCACTCTCTTCCTCAAAATGCTAGGGGGCTTCTCAGCCATGCACAAGCATTGATGTTAGCACATGCCGGCTCACTGCTAAAGATCTCCTGACGACTCAGTTTTGGCTTTTAAAGTCTTTGCAGCCAGTCATTGGTTGCCTTTGAAGTTGTTGTGGCCCATAATACAAGCAAAATCCTTTGCTTTTTGTTGTACATAAAATCGTGCCGCTTATGGGCACATTTCGAGAACTTGTCCTAAACCACACAAGTATGACTTGTCCATCTCAGCGCAAGTAGGCCTTCGTTTTTTTTTTCTTCTAGCTTTTTGCCAGACTCTATTGCATTGCGGATGCTGTTTTTCGCACTCAAGATGCTTCACTGGGTGCTGGCTGAAGTGTTCGATTGTGCAGCGGCATCCTCCTTCTTCTCACCAGTGGCATCTGCATTGATGATTGACAGATTATCCTTGAAAGACAAAACTTTACGCCTTCTCAACTAACTCATATTTAAAGTGAACAAACACTGAACTGACAATCGTGCAATACATACTGCTGACGTTAAAGAAGCACTAAAGAGGAGCAATGACTTGGTTTAAATGGATAAGCTGCACTCTCAAAACTTAAATGCCACGAGTTTCACTGTCATACGTTCATTAATGGCGGAGAAAATCAAGGTTGAAGTCTAATTTTTGAATTTCGTGCTGAAATCTTTCAGTGCATCGTTAGAAATTTATGCATGTTTCATGTTTCACAAAATTGGCTTGATGAAATTTTTTGAAAATTCGGATATTAGGTATATGGCACCCACAGATAACAATGTACTTCAATTTTACTGATTGGAAGCTATGTAGGACCCAGTAAACTCCTTCAAATTTTATGACACCATGGTGTTGAATGCGTAAATCTGGGGGTGGCATCTCGACTCGCATTTTCTCTTTGCGTGTTTTCTTGCTTACCAAGCTTTCTTGCTTACCAAGCTGTGAGAGTGGTATTTTTGGCATTGGGAAATTGTACTTTACGATACTCTGGGACAACTTTCTGTGGCAATGAAAGGGAAGCTATGGGAAGGGAGCTAATTGTTTCGTGTTACTGCACCAAAGTAGTCCTCGGTGAACTTTTTTTCGGTTTCAGTTTCGATGTGACATGTGCGTATTTCCTCTAGTTCATTTCTTCGCATCTGCTCCTTGGTTGGTTGCATTGAACCACGATTGCCGAGCAGGCAGACATATTGGCGTTTCGTTCACTGCACTTAGTTTACCTGTTCCATTCTGTGTCGCCCAGAAGCGACGTGAATATTTCCAACGCTGCAGATTTTAGGGCACGCACTGGTACGTAAACTCATCTATAGGTGAAAAGTGACCTATGTAGTGTGCTTACATAGTACAGGTGTGGTATACCGAAGGGCAGCTTGCACCTCCTGTGGTGTGAAGTGAAATTCAGTTTGGATCGCGTTGAATTGTGCCGGCACTAAAGGCATCGGTGGCCCACTGCCCTAACACTCCGTGACTTAGAAAATGTATAGAGGCTATCTTGCGCCACTGCAGAATCCACGAATGATGTTCTCAATCCCAACCGCTGCCAATTTCAGTCTCCTTCATTAAAACTATCGTACCACTGCACTCCGGTCTTTCTGTAATTGTTGCTAGTGATTCAGCTGTGAAACGAACCCTTTTACGCTTCAGGGACTTCAAGGTACTCTTCGAAACATCTATCTACCTTGAGCCGTCCGACAGTACGCTCGCTCACACCGGTAAGCTGGCTAACGAAACGTTACACAAAGTGACTGAGAGTCCGGGTTGCATTAGTCTCACTTGGGCGTCCACGTTGTCAACCAATTGCTTAGTTTTTCGACAGCTTTCGGCACACAAGCTTCTTGAATATACTGTGTGGCGAGTGAATCGGCGAAGGCGTTGGCGACACCGAGGCCATATTTTTTTCTGATGAGGTGATAAAGTAAGAGAGCCAATACTACGGCAGTGGGGAACGTGCAACTAAAGAACACTCGGAAAATCTTAAATGTAACTGTATTTCACGTAACACCACAATAATTTTCTGGCATTATCAATTAGCAGCTAAAATATATAACTGCACATTTTTAAATGGTTACGTTATACACAAAGAGATTTTTTTTTTTTGCGGAACTACTAGTAGTGCAGCAACACTGATGAAACGGCATGGTTTGGCTCTGTAGCCACGACTGCATTGCTACAGAGTTGTGCCCGAGTATAATGCGCAAAGACATCATTTTGATCTTTAGTGTCCCTTTAATATTCATCATTAGGGCTCGCATAGTGTCTACTCCCAAATGATGCGACAATCGTAAAACACGCACAAGCCTTAAAAAAAAAGAAACGGAATCGGGTACGCATAAGTGACAACTGATCTCTCAATGTGCAAGTGAAGTCTTCGACCTGCCAGAGAGCTGTGTTGGGAGAGCTGGTGTCTTTCATAATCATCGTCACGGCACACCAGCTAGAGTGCTCTGGCTCACTGTGATCGCACACCTCTCACGATTGCGGCTCGCCTTTTTTTTTTTTTTTTGCAGTTGCAAAAGTTATGCATTATCTAAATTTTTGGCATTGCTCAAAGTTTAGATGATGAGCATGGAGCATTCGCTTACATGGGCTTTTGTAGGGATGGAGCTCGGAAACTTAAAAAATTTGTTAAATCTAGAATTCGTTAACTAAGGGTCCATGGCATTCATGTTTAACTGCAATGTCTGAATTGCAGTGACAGCAAAATTTTTAAAACTTGCACTTTGTATGCATTTTTTAGTCTCTGATGTCAAATAAAAACGGTTGCAATTGTGGCAGTCTTTTTGGTGAATGCATTATATCTTGAAAGATTTTGGCCACTTCGCTGCAGAACCACGGCTGATGGCATTGCTTGTATGGTGTCAATGCCAATGTTTTTGTGAAGTGATTTTTTTTTTTTTTTGAAGAGCAGTTTTAAGGCAGCACTTTGGTACTATGTATATACCAGATCATTGCGGGTTAGAATGACACTAAGGACAAATACAAAGTGGATGTGGATTATTGAATGTTGTTCCAGAAACATTGTAGTGTTTGTTGAATGCTAAAGAAATGTTTCGTTTGAAAAGAACTGTTTTAGTTGTCTGCATGCTGTTTGTACTATTTAGACCTTCTGCCTTCATGAATGGGCTTGGGAGGTAACATTCAACATGTTTTACTGGCTTTATTCTGTATACTAATGCACTACAATATTATTATTGGTATTATGAGTACTGATTAAATTGTTCTGAGCACATACTATGCTGTTGGGCTAGTACTAAAGTGTCTCATTGGTTTTACATTGGCTTCAACATTATGAAGACGTTCTAGTGCGTAACATTGTCCTGTGTCCTGTTAGACGTTCTCTTTGCTTTTAGGGACCTACTAGGTATGTCCTGCTTGGAGTCAACAAGTGTTTGGTGATGCTTCTTGCCTGCAAATAAGGTTGCACCGGTGTGTGCTCAGTGTTTAACATGTGAAGTATCTAGAAATCTCAGAAATGATATTAGACAGTACAGAGGTGTGCACTTCAGCACAAATGCATTTAGCTGGACAGACTCGTGAAAGTAGTACCTGGCTGACCTGACAAGCAGGTTTGAACTGCAATTTCTTGTTTGAGAAGTTTGCTGTTGCGCGCACTGTTTTTAGTAGCAGTGTTAAACAAGAATGAAAAGTGGTTGCTTTTTCACTACAAGTTATGCTATTCTCTGCGTCCTCCTTCTCAGGTTCAAGACACCATTGAACGGATCCACCAGGTGTGTGCCTTCGTTGAGCGGCTGACTCGCTTTTCTACGAGCACCGAAGCTCTAGTCTTCAAGCAGTTACTGGAGACGAAGTTCCAGGGATTTTTGTCGTTTCGGCCGGAGGCTGGGCTGCACGGCATGGACCTTGAATTTGTATCCAACTACCAGGCAATCCAAGTGGGCGTACGCAACACTTTTGGCTACATCAAGCAAGGTGGAGCACCTGAGGGGGCCCCACGGCAGCCACCCATTGCTCGGCCCAATGGTGTGGTCCTTGGCCCAGCTGAGCGTAGTTCCACACTGCACCAGAATGGACATCATCCACCACCACCTCCAACATCTCCTTTTGAGTCCAACCTCCTGTCAAAGAGATTTAGTTCGGCCAACAGTCTCGGACCATTCTCGACCAGTCTTGCCGACGTCAGCCCATACGAGAAGTGGTCCAGTGGAGGTGCTGACATTTTCCACAATGGCTCGGACTTCGGCGCTCCCCAAGATGCTCCGGCGCCTCCACCTCAAAATGCCTTGGCCGAACTGTCGTCTAAGTACCTAGCCAGCACAGGAGTAGGGCTGTATCCGCTCAAGTCGCAGATCAAGCGGCAAAAGATGATATATCACTGCAAGTTTGGTGAGTTTGGAGTCATGGAGGGCCAGTTCACGGAGCCCTCAGGCGTGGCTGTGAACGCACAGAATGACATTGTTGTGGCTGACACAAACAACCACCGCATCCAGATCTTTGACAGGGAAGGTCGCTTCAAGTTCCAATTTGGCGAGTGTGGGAAGCGCGACGGACAGCTTCTCTACCCGAACCGAGTGGCCGTGGTTCGCCAGTCCGGGGACATCGTGGTGACGGAGCGCTCGCCAACGCACCAGATTCAGATTTACAACCAGTACGGGCAGTTTGTGCGCAAGTTTGGTGCCGTAATTCTGCAGCACCCGCGCGGCGTTGCAGTGGACCCGAAGGGCCGCGTTGTCGTGGTCGAGTGCAAGGTGATGCGGGTCATCATCTTCGACCAGAGTGGCAATGTGCTGCAGAAGTTTGGCTGCTCCAAGCACCTCGAGTTCCCCAACGGCGTGGTAGTCAACGACCGACAAGAGATCTTCATCTCTGACAACCGGGCGCACTGCGTCAAGGTGTTCAACTACGACGGGGTGTTCCTGCGGCAGATCGGTGGAGAGGGCTTGACAAACTATCCCATTGGGGTCTGCATGAACCAGGGGGGCGAGATCCTGGTGGCGGACAACCACAACAACTTCAACGTGACTGTGTTCACCCAGGACGGGCAGCTCGTGAACGCTCTCGAGTCCAAAGTCAAGCATGCGCAGTGCTTCGATGTGGCTCTCATGGATGACGGCTCTGTGGTGCTGGCGAGCAAGGACTACCGGCTGTACGTCTACCGCTACGTGCAGCTTCCCGCGTCGTCATCTGCGCCTCCAGGCTCGGGGGGCAGTGGCGGCAGCGGAGGCTGTCTCTGATGGGAGAGTTTAGGGCCATATTTGTTGCCGCGCCTTGTTTTCACAGGCTTTCTCTCTCTCTCTCTCTCACACACTCCTTTCTCGTTACATTTTTGTCACCATCATATGACCTCATTTCTTCGCATGCCTCTTGCCCTTTTACATTTTTCTTTTTTTAGTGGTTTTGTAATGGCGAGAACGATGTGTATAGCTTTTTTTTTAATGAGAGCAAGAGGTGCATCGTTAAAGAGGGAGACAAAGCCAGTGTTCTCTCCCCCTCCCTGATTATTTTTTTTTTCTCTTGTCATGGTCTGTGAAGGACTTTACAATGTTTAGCCAGTGATTGGCAGTTTTTATCAAGAAGGCACCACCACTGCTGTTCCTTTTATACATGACTATTTTTTTTTCCTTACGACAGGCTCGCTGTCACTTGTGTTGTGGCCTGTGTCATGTTTTTTTTTCTTTGATCTGATCTACTTAAGTTATTTGGGGTTTTAGTGCATATGGTTTCATTGTTTATTTAAACCATGTATAATCTACACAGAGGCTCTTGTTATGTTAAGTAGCATAGTTGTTGTAGTGTTGTTTCCTTTTCTTTTTTTTACATTTTCTGATTTTTTTATCTGTTTGGTTTGTGGGATTTCCTCAACCGATATATTATTACTTTTCGTTTGAAGCTTCCCCTTTATTTAGTATTGTGTCCGGTTAAGTCTGTTTGCTGTTTATTGCATTCTTTGTTTGGTTGGCTTCTTTTTCCTTCCACCCCCTTTCCCTTTTTAGTATTTTGTTTTCAATGTTTATTATAAGCTCTCTCTGTTAGATCTTGTTTGTTTGGGTTGCCTAGGAGAGCTTTTGAGGTTACAAGCTTTTTGTGTATGGTCCTAGTCATAAACCGTGAATGGTGCAGCGAAGAAAAAAAAAGTAATGTGTTTTAGGAGCCCACAGATCACACACACATACACACATTCATGTACACACGGTAATTTAAGGAAGGCTGCAGAAGAACAAGAGGTAGACAATAGTCATGCCAAAGAGATGTTGTCCTAGGCAGGCATCTATAAAGGAAGTTCGGGGGGAGTGGGGGGGTAGTTTGCACTGCCATATTTTAGGCCAGTTCTGTCATCAACCAGCTTCTTGAGGCAGCTGTGATTGGTTTGATGCCGGCATGTGCATAGAGGGGCCAGTCATAAGCGCTATCACTCTTCATTTTACTCCCTCTCGGGTTTTAATCCTGTCATTTTTTTTTTCTGTCGCCCTGAAGAGCCATGTGGTGTCTGGCATTGGGTTTGTTACCTGAATGTATTTGAGTAATTCTGTGGAGCTTGGAATGCTCGCATGTGAAGGCAGTTGTGCCAAGTGTTGTCGTTGTGCTCCCCATTTCCCTAAAGCTGGTGTATGGGGTTTCTCCTTCCCAATCCCCTCTTCTCTGTTTGTTTTATTAGCATGACCTGTGAAAAAACTTCTGTCAATGTGTTTAGGGTTAGGGGGTGGGGAGCTTACACCAACAGTTCCAGGAGATCTTTCCTTATCCTCTTCTGCCCCCCGTGTTGTTGAACAGTTAATACTGCCATCGTCCCCTAGGTTGCGGTCCCTGGCAGTTGTAGCCAGAGATGGCAGCGCCTTCTCCAGTTACTTTGACGTGATTCTCGTAGCAGCTGCAGTTGACAATTCTCGCAGGTGGGTCTAGGGGTTGATCGTAGCTTGTTGAACGTGGGGCAAAAATTTTACCACGTTAAGGGTTTGGAATTCCTTCTAAAGAATGTAGTACGTTCCTCGGGCTCAGTTTTCCTTTCTGCGGCTAGTCATTGGGGGCTGCCGTCGTCTGAGGAGTTTCCCTGTCCAAGCTTCGTTCACTCGAGGTCTTGTAAATTGTGTATAACCGTTACCGATTTCACTGCTGCATGTGGGAGAACCCGCCAAACCAAACAGAGTAATGAAACGCTAAGGCCAAGAATGTTGTCCTTGCTGTCTGGTCTGGAGCTTTTTATAAGAGTTAAGTTTTTTTGTTACTTTAGTTTGTGTTGTTTAAAAGGAAGTTTTAGTTTGCGCCATTCTGTTTTTATATTTAGGGAGCATCGCTTTTCTTGCTGTTGGCACATTACTGCTTCTCTTTTCGTGTGTTCAGTGGTTTTCCTTTTTTTTTTTCGTCTTATGCATTTACATGTTACTGCCATTCGTATAGTTTGCACTACACAACCTGAATGTCTTCTAGAAGTGGCTGTGCAGGAACACTTCATGCCTGTATGCTTTGTTGTATTTTTATTTTTTGTCTGATGTATTGTGTATAATTGAACGCACATGTATTGCTTGGTCTTGCGTGCAGGCCTGGCATAGCGGGCCACATAGTGCATGACGTTACTTGGCATGTGAAAAAAAAAAGTGGAAGGTGCGACGCGCAATGCTCAAGGTTTCGACGACCGCCTCACAGCAGTGTGCATTTTTGGCTCGTCGGCAGCAGATGTGAACGCTATGTTGTTTGCTCCTATATAACTCATTTCTCTACATGACAGAATTTTGCAGTTGTGATTCACCAAGCACACAAACACGAAGTATTCTGTTGAATAAACTATTTTTGTTGTTTCAGCAATAAGTGAGTGAATGCCAGCATGGGCAAGCAAAGCATGCAAACACGTTTTGCAGTGGCACACGTTTTCTGAGAATCTCTTGCTTCTGTTAGAAGGAAACTGTTGGTTCTTCGCTTTTCACGCAGGGTCTGACGATGCGTTGCATGCAATGAAGGCTGCGGGCTTTTTCCTAGCCGCATCCACACTGCTGTGGACAGAAGCGCTCATGTCTCTTTTTTTTTTCTTCTCAAGCTGTGCTACTTGGCTTGGGTCGTGTAGGCGATGTTTGCGAGTGCAAGTTGTCGTTTCAATGTGCCCTCTGGTTGTCTGTACAAGTGTGTGCCTGTATTTGTGTGTGTGGTTGTACATGTGTCTGATGTAGTGATGGCCTTGAACATCGGCTGAGGTACTCCCCCATCCACAACCCTTCGCCCCATCCCCTGCTGCCACCCCATCTATACATATCCACTACATCGTTTGTTGCTAGCTGAGGTGTGAAGAAAGGCCTGGTGTGTTCTTGGGTCGCCTGGCTTCCCTAGCAGAGCTCTAAAAAAAAACCCCGATCCATTTTCTTCCTTCCAGACTATGCAAGTATGCATGGGTAGACGAAGCTGAATGACCACGACATTTTTCTTCTGTAGTGGCCACCATTGCATATCGCGGTTTGTCGTTTGGAAGCATCATTTGTTTAGCTACGCTCATACATGCTTTGGCAAACATGCATGTGCCTTCATGCAGTGCTTGATTGGCTTTTATTCATTTATTCTCTATGCCACATAATTTTTTCGTGTGCACTTTTCATTATGTGATCTTACTCTTCTTGTTTCTGACAGTTCTAATTCAGCGGTCTCTGGTGCCATTACATTCCGGAGTTGTTTCCACAAACGCTACCACTTTTTTGTTCTCCTCCTTCGCAATCTTGAGTGCTTGTAATTGCTGTGCACCTAGGGCTTCCAAGGCTTTTGAGAAAGCTTAATTACCAAATCGCCACCATTGCTTAGTCTTTTCGGATGAGGGAACTGGCTAGAGCAATATACCATCAAGAGAACATGATCAGACCTTCTGTGCACCGTCTCACGCTGTTTGTGTGCTGCAGATTTTTTCTGGGAGTGAATCTTATCGCTCTA
This sequence comes from Rhipicephalus annulatus, assembly GCA_013436015.1. Classification (NCBI taxonomy): domain Eukaryota; kingdom Metazoa; phylum Arthropoda; class Arachnida; order Ixodida; family Ixodidae; genus Rhipicephalus; species Rhipicephalus annulatus. The sequence continues at coordinate 74,600 of WOVY01002611.1, read as the reverse complement.
GACCAAGCCACAAGGTTCGTTAACATTTTATCCAGTTAGGTTCGTCAAGGAACACAGTTGATTGCATATTCCATATTCCAGTTTACGATGCCAACTTGTCGAAAGAGTTTAAGGTTTTTAATAGTACAAAACCACATGTCTTTACGGCAGTTACACAGTTTCATTTGCATTTTTTGTTTCGTATGCGCGTGTTTTGTTTTGCGTTGACATTTTTGGAAGGTTTATTATTTAAAGAGGAAAAAAAACATGAGATGAAGTTTCTCGTTCTTAATATATTATCTCCATGTTCACGGCATATACATATATGAAAGTATATACGTGTGTGCATGCATGCATATATTTATACCGTGTATGTGGAAAGAAAAATGTTGAAACCGTTTTGTGTGAACGTGCATTTATCATTGCAGTGTGGAGGGCTGTTTGGGATGAGGGTGGTTGCTTCAGGTGTTCTGTTTTTCTCAACACCCATCCCCATTGACGGGGTGTCTCGGAGGCTCTCTTACGAAGGTGTTTCACTTGCTCACCTCGCTCTCTTGCAAAAAAAGACACACTTCCCCTCTCGTAGGTAGGTGCCATTTTTTAGTCTCTAGGCACACCATGCACAGACGATGCTACCAGGCGTATGTTACACTGGCATCCCAACCGCTAATTTTCTAGGACAGTGCACCGACAATGAGCCCATGTTCGTGGAGCCTCTTTTTTGACTGCTACACAAAGCCCAAGAGGATGCCTCCACAGCAGCCCTGTAGATGCGCAGTGTTCGTTGGCTTTGCTAAGCATTGGCGGACAGGCTGGCGTCCAGATCAGAGGGCAGTGGTTGCATTGGGAGTTGGCATTGGCACTTCTCTCCACTGCATTTCATGTTGCAGGGCAGCCCGGTCGCAGCGTGCAACTTTGGCCTTGGAGTTATTTTTTTTTAAGCCTTATGGGGCCAGGCGGTACGATGTGTGCTGCCTTGCCTTGCCGCTGGCTCCGGTTGTACGTGCCTAGTCAAGTGCCACTTTCATTGCATACAAGGTCAAAGAAGGCTTCAGTGCTAAGAAGAGGAAAAAGAAAAGCAATGTGGTTTCATTGCTCTGTCCTGCTCTCCCCCCGATATTTTTTTAAACGTAGGGCAGCAGTTGTGCGAGTTGTGTGCTGTTCGTGTTGTCCGGCCGTCTTTCGTGTGGATGCCCGTACATTCCCGTCAAGTTTTTCAACTTGCGTTTTTTGTCTCGGCTGCTGTTTCTCTGACTAGTTGCTGCAGGTTGCATGTTTTCTCTCACTACTGTTTGTCGCCTTCTCTCTGTCTCGTCTGTCACTGCATCTTTTCTGTTTCTAGCAGACGTGCTCAACACTTGTTCAGAGCTGTTATTTATTTGTTCCTCATCATTTTGAATGCTGCTGCGGCAGTAGTTTTAAGTTCTTTGTTAACGGGCTGCAGGCCATCTTGTGACTCCATATTGACGTTAATGCAGTTTTTCTACCGAGAGTTCCATGGTGTGAATTTTTCATCATCTTTGTGTGTTTTCCAGTAAAGTGATTGTGTCGTTGTCTGTCCCATGTGCCCCTTTTCCCCAGTGATGTACAGAACTGAGTTGCACTCATCAGTTTCTTCTCCCTTTTATGTTCATCGTATCAAAGCCCCACGAAGACCACACCCCACGTTTTATAGCAGCCTGCACTCTCGAGCCATTAATTGGCGCCGGGGGCTGGCTTAGGCTCACCACCGATATTTGTTGCTCTCTCTCCAGCAGGGGTATAAAAAAAGATTATCGTACAATGTTCACTACATCTTTTTGTTTACTTTCAGAAGAAAAAAAAAAACTTGCGTGTTGTGTACAGCTGAGAAGCTGCTTTTTGACTGTACGAATGGTGTTTCAAGAGTAAACGTTGACATCTTTAGTATTTTTTATACGCAAGCGCTCCAGAGTGGTCGCCGACCGGTGAATCGTCCAGGTGACCGCCCCGTGTGGGTCGGTGTGTTCGTATGCGTTTTCCAAAGAATGCTGTTGCACACCTTGGGAATTGGTTGCTGGCTGCATCTTTTGGAAAGCAGTGAAGTGGTACAGTGCGAGGGCATTTGCCAAACATCTCTGCTACCTTGCCTGAATCAGATCTCTCCAGCATTGCAGTCCGGGAAAAAAAAAAAAAACATCAACATCGCGACAATCTTAAACCGGGGGAAACAGACTTTGCAGACGGTATTACACAGCTGGCATGCGACCCCAGTGCCCCTTCCCCATCAAGGCTGGCGATGCTGTTGTCGTGCAGAAGAGATTGCGGTGCTGTATTAGCAGCAGCGACAGTCTTGGTCGGGTTTGGTTGTATGAATGGCGTCTGCCATTTCGAGCTCCTTGCTTGCAAGCCGAATCAGGCGCCTAGCTGCAGGTCTTCGACGTGAACCAGTACGGCGGTTCTAAGCCTTGTGTGTTTTGTTATGTTGGTGCTGCAAGAACACAATGATTTATAAGTAAACTGCGTTAGAGCGGATGGAAAATGCAAAAAAAAAAAGCCATCTAGACAGGTGAACAAAGTAAAGCGTTGCGTAAACGGCGTGTTTCTTTAGAGAAGTCCACCACTTCACACACGCAGAGTCAGTTGTTAAAACAGAGTGGCACCCTTAAAAAAAAGTTTTCTGGAAATGTTAGTGCTTCTGGTTGGGCTTTCGGTTCGTGTTCAGAATCGCCGAGTGTTAACGCATTCACCCGGAGTTTTTTACGCTTTTAAAAGTTCAATTTCTTTACCGTGTGCTGTACAGTGTAGACTCTCAGGAGTTGCTGCTTAGTGCTGGCTGATGCACGTGTAGTAATTTGGTGCCTTCTTAGCGTCAATTGAATGAGGCACAAAAAGAGATTTAAAAAAAAGTGGGCGCCAATTTTTTTTTTCTGGGAATGGGCATTTTGCTTCCCTTTTAGTCTCCTTCGGCAGGATCTCTTGTGGAAGTGCCGTGAGCTGCTCTCGAGAATAATCAGTACTGAATTTAGGCATTCTGTTCTGGTGCAAGGTTCAATGCGATTCTCACAGGCCTTCACATTTCTCTCATGTGTGTGTGATGTAACTAACTTATTAGACCAACATTGTTTGTACTTTTTTATGTCTACTCCCTTTTTTGTTGAGATTTAGTGTATGGGTAACGCATAAACAATAAAATATTTTTGTTTTGGTGAGCACATGGCTGAAATTTTGTCGTCTATTCACATATCCCTTAGGGCTATGTTGAGATGGGCACTGGAGCGCGAATTGATCTCGAGTGCTCATTGCTATATTTACTGCCCAGACTATCGTTATTGGTTCCAGTGACAACAACAGAGGAAAGTTTCTACCTTGGTATCATCTGAATGGCTTGTACCTCTTTCACAAGGACCCTTTCGAAAGGCCATCCAGTTTATGGCCGTCTATACGCCGAAATTATTTGGATGTAGTTGGCGCACCACTACATGGCAGTTTGGAATGACCATTGAGTGGTTGAAGTGTTTCTCGCAAGAATTATGTGGCGCTGCGGACATTAATTTTCGTATTGAAGTCGCATAGATAATAAAAATTCACTTTAAATCGTTTGTATATTTGTTGAAGTATAAATATTTTAATGAATGATTGATATATAGTTACAAATGCATATTTAACCGTTGTTGAGCAGCAAAACTGGTGAATGATACATGGTGATGTGGCAAGATGACGAACATGTTCATGCTGTCGAAAGCATGAGCAGTTTGTACTTTTCCATGTGGCAAAAATCCTTTATTGAATTATTCTCAACACTCTCGTGTACTGCCTTTAAATTCTGCAGGCCCGTGTGCTGAAATTTGGGTCGTTGTGCTCAAAACTCCAGGTGGTCTAAATTTTCGGAGACCCCCACTACGAAGTGTGGCAGCTTGGGCTAGTTGGTATGGCATGACGATTGTTATAGCGCGAGAACGAAACGACGACACAGAGACAAGGACACGTGTCTTTCGTGTCCTTCTGGTCTCTTGTGTCGTCGTTTTGTTCTCGCGCTATAACTATCGTCACACCCACTACGGTGATTCTCGTAATCATATGGTGGTTTCGGGACGTTAAACCTCGCATATCAATCAACCTTGCCCTTGACAATTGAGCCAATAGACCATTGATTGAATGGTCGTTCAAGTGCTCAGGTGACATGGGTATTAAGGATGTCTTCGAAGGATTGTGTGAACGAAACTGGCGTGTTTTGCCCGAGAGATTTTAATTTGAATGCACTGTTCCGAGTGAAGAGTGGTGCTGGCACATTTTCAAAAATAATGTTAATTGTACTAGATAGTATCTAAATGAATCTTTTGGGTATTAAACTGAACGCCTTTATAAGAGGCACACACCAAGCAGATCGGTTCTAAAAATGTCCAACTAGACAGTTTCGAACTTTATCTCTGTTAATTATTGTATCTTTCCGCTAACTACAAATGCCCGCGAAATAAAAAAAATTGCAGCATAACCTTGGAGTGAATAATGAGTGGGGTGAAGCGTCAGTCCATCCGCGCGTCTATCTGTTCGTTCGTGCCTCTGTCCGTCCGTACATCTAGTGAACGCTCCAAGTACTGACATCCAGCGGACATTCTAAGTGTGATGACGTTTATTGAACCGGAGAAGTCGCAACGATGTCGCAACGAAAAATGGCCGTACGACAAGTCTGGCAAAAGGCGGCCCAGGTTCTCGTGCAATCAGAGCACGGGGTTTTTCCTTCTCTTTGGAAGGCGCATACACGTTAGTGCGTATGCTCCACTACAATACCCCCCCGGGTTGAAGAGTAGCCATCCTGGCGACTCAGGGAGTAGGCACAATGAGGGGGTCGTAGTAGGGCTTGAGACGGTCGACGTGTACGGTCTCGCGTCCTCGACTGGCGCAAATCTGGCGATTGTGTTAAGGGCTCGATGATGTAATTCACCGGTGAGGTTGTGTCAACGACACGGTATGGACCATGGTACCGGGCCAGAAGTTTAGAAGACAGGCCAGGAACGTGCGGGGGCACCCAAAGCCACACGAGGGAGCCAGTACGAAACGTAGGCGCTATGTGATGAGCGTCATCATGTCGGGTTTTTTGTAGACCTTGAGCCTCACTTGTCATAGACCGAGCCAACTGACGGCAGTCTTCAGCGTATCTGGCGACTTCCGAAAGCGGGGAGCACTCCGATGCATCAGGGCGGTACGGGAGTATGGTGTCGAGTGGTTGGGATGGTTCGCGGCCGTACAACAGAAAGAACGGGGAAAAACCGGTAGTCGCTTGCGTCGCGGTGTTGTAAGCGAAGGTAACAAAAGGCAAGACAGCGTCCCAGTTAGTGTGGTCGGAGGAGGTGTACATCCTCAGCATGTCGCCAAGTGTGCGGTTGAACCGTTCAGTGAGACCATTCGTCTGTGGATGGTATGCAGTAGATTTCCGGTGGATAATGTTGCATTCAGCGAGGATAGCTTGGATGACCTCCGACAGGAACACTCGACCCCTATCACTGAGTAATTCCCGCGGAGCCCCATGGCGGAGAATGAAGTTGCGGAGAATGAAGAGTGCAACTTCGTGGGCGGTCGCTGCTGGTAGAGCTGCAGTCTCAGCGTAGCGTGTCAGATGATCGACGCCGACAATAATCCACCGGTTTCCAGAGCGACTATATGGGAGGGGGCCATAGAGATCGATACCCACGCGGTCGAATGGGCGAGCCGGGCATGGGAGCGGCTGTAACATGCCAGTAAGGTGCCACGGAGGTGTCTTGTTCTGTTGGCAAGTGGTGCAAGACTGAACGTATTTCTGCACAAAGCGATACATTCCTCGCCAGTAATAGCGTTGGCGTAGCCTTTCGTAGGTTTTCAGGACACCTGCGTGAGCACTTTGGGGATCTGCATGGAAATTCATGCAGATGTCAGAGCGCATATGAGTTGGGACAGCAAGGAGCCACTTCCGACCACCAGGCATGTAGTTGCGGCGGTACAGAATGCTGTCTCGCACGGAAAAGTGGGCTGCTTGTCGGCGTAGCGCTCTCGTGGAAGGGACAGCAGACGGATCGGTAAGGTAGTCGAGTAACAATGCAAGGTATGGATCTTTACGCTGCTCCGAAAGCATGTCAGTGGTGTCTATTGGTGACAAGGTGGTAAAAAGTGGTGACAGAGAAGCCACATCTGGGGTTAATGGCGATCGCGAAAGTGCATCGGCATCCGCATGCTTGCGACCGGAACGATATACTACACGGATGTCGTATTCTTGTAATCGAAGTGCCCAACGTCCCAGGCGTCCGGACGGGTCTTTCAATGTGGACAGCCAACATAGAGCGTGGTGGTCTGTGACCACGTCGAAAGGGCGGCCGTAAAGGTACGGGCGAAACTTCGTCAAGGCCCAGATTATGGCCAAACACTCCTTCTCTGTCACGGAGTAATTCAATTCAGCCTTCTTGAGAGCGCGACTTGCATAGGCGACTACGTATTCGGCTTGGGTGCCTTTCCTTTGTGCCAAAACTGCACCAAGACCGATGCCACTTGCATCGGTGTGAATTTCTGTGGCAGCAGCGGGGTCGTAGTGACGAAGAATGGGTGGTGAGGTCAGCAGGCGGCGCAGCTGGCTAAATGCGTCGTCACATGCAGGTGACCATGCAGATATACCTTTGCTGTTGGAAAGCAGACTCGTGAGAGGTGCGATGATGGACGCAAAGTTGCGCACGAAGCGACGAAAGTAAGAGCAGAGACCGACGAAACTTCTTAGGGCTTTCAGTGATGTGGGCAATGGGAAGTCAGCGACAGCCCGAAGCTTATCGGGATCCGGAAGAACACCGTCTCTTGTGATGACATGTCCCAAGATGGTTAGTTTTCGTGCTGCGAAGTGGCACTTCTTGGAGTTAAGTTGTAGGCCCGCAGAAGTTAGACACGTCAGAATCTCGTGGAGGCGAACAAGATGTGTAGGGAAATCAGACGAAAAGACTACGATGTCGTCCAGGTAACACAAGCAAGTTTTCCACTTATGGGCACGCAAGATGGTATCGATCATGCGCTCAAATGTGGCAGGTGCGTTGCAGAGCCCAAATGGCATCACTTTGAACTCATATAGGCCATCTGGCGTTACAAAGGCTGTTTTAGGGCGATCACATTCAGCCATTGGCACCTGCCAATACCCAGAACGCAGATCTAAGGATGTAAAGTACTCGGCGCCTTGTAAACAGTCAAGAGCATCGTCTATTCGTGGTAGCGGGTAGACATCTTTCTTCGTAATCTTGTTTAGGCGGCGATAGTCCACGCAAAATCGAACGGTGCCATCTTTTTTCTTTACCAGAACGACAGGTGATAACCAAGCGCTTTGAGAAGGCTGTATCACTCCACGTTTAAGCATATCGTCTACTTGCTCCGTAATGACGCGGCGCTCTTCGGCGGAAACGCGGTAAGGACGCTGTCGCAGAGGCGAATGTGAGCCGGTGTCAATAGTATGAGTGATAGTCGTGGTGCGGCCCAAAGCAGGTTCTTGAAAGTCGAAAGAAGAGCGAAACTTGTTAAGGAGAGCAACAAGTTGGCGGCGATGCGAGAGGGGAAGGTCTGCGTCAATAGCATTGTCAAAGGCTGACAAACTTGATGGCTCAGACGCATGAGTTATTGCGGCAATGTGACATGGCGTTTCGTCGGGAAGAATAATATCATCGATATGGTCGACAGGTTGCACATATCCCAACGTTTCCCCACGAAGTAAGCCAATGGGGTAGTTGCAGTGATTGGTAACCAGCATTACGGTTAAACCAGATGCAATTGTAAGAACGGCAAATGGGAGAACGATGCCCTTGCGTTCAGTAAAAACAGGAGATGGCGTAAACACCACCGTGGCGTCAGGTTGCGCCACACATGAAAGGCTTACAGGGACCGAAGCTTCCGGGGGCAAGGTGATGTCGTCGTCAGCGATGAGTTTGCAGAGCCGAGGAGACCGGTCGGGTGGTGGAAATTCATATGTTGGCACAAGAGACACTTCGGCACGGGAACAATCAATGATAGCTTCATGACCTGATAAGAAATCCCAACCGAGGATAAGGTCATGAGAGCAAGATGGCAGAACAAAAAACTGCACGACGTACAAAACGTCTTGGATGACGACGCGCGCCGTACACAGAGCCGAGGGATGAATGCGTTGCGCGCTAGCCGTGGACAGCACCATGCCACAGAGAGATGTGGTCACTTTCTTCAGTTTCCGACAAAATTTGGCGTCCATCACAGAAACGGCGGCCCCGGTATCAATTAACGCTAATGTGGCGACTCCCTCAACATCAACATCAACAACATTTTTCGGCGAAAACGGAGGCCTTGGGAATTGCGCACAAGTTGCAGTTCTTGCCTCCGGAACTGCACTGATTAGTTTCCCTCCTCAGGAGGTGGTCGACGACGCATAGGCGATGGCGACCGGCGACGAGGGGATGGGAAACGAGCAGTCGATGGGCGGCGATCCGAGTCTGAGTGCCTCTGTTCATATGCAGATGCGGTGGCCTGCTGCGGCGCGTAGGTAGGAGTTCCGAAGTATGCGTTTGCCGGTGTGGGGCGACGGCGGCAGAAGCGTGCAATGTGGCCAGCGATGCCACAGGCGAAGCAGATAGGACGATTGTCTTGGGTGCGCCACTCATTAGGTCGACGGAAAAAGCGAGGTGAGGGCCTGTAAACTGGAGGCGAGGCCGGAGGAGGTGGAGCTGATAAGGCGACTGGATGCGGTGGGGGCCGCGCGACCACAGCTGCGTAGCTGCGAGGTGAAGGTGGTGCAGGTGGTGCGTAGCCGACAGCTGAGAGATTAGGTGCTACTGAAGTGCATGGGTAAGGGGCCTGCACTGTAGGGAGGACATCACAAATTTCCGTGCGTATGGCCTGCTGCAGTGTCGTAGGCAGGCTTGCGGTGGGCGCGTCGCTGTGCGGCAGCAGGGAGAGCTGTCGGGCGACTTCCTCCCTGATGAAGTCTTTGATCTGGTTGGACAGACTTTCTTGGCAAACCTTGGCATTTGTGAGTGCGACGGCCGAGATCGAATCCGGCGGTGGGACATTCTGTCGGGCGATGGAACGCTGACGGCGCAATTCATCAAAGCTCTGGCAGAGGCTTACGAGGATTGCCACCGTGTTCGGGCTTTTCGCTAGCAACATCTGGAATGCGCCATCCTCGATGCCCTTGAGAATCTGCCGAATTTTCTCTTCTTCGGGCATAGATAGATTCACACGCCTGCAGAGGTCGAGCACGTCCTCTATGTAACTAGTAAATGTCTCGCCAGGCTGCTGGGCTCGGTGGCGAAGCCGCTGGTCAGCGCGGAGCTTGCGGACCTCTGGTCGGCCGAACGCTTCAGTGACGAGTGTCTTAAAGGAGGACCAGTTGGGGATGGTGGTTTCGCGGTTCGTAAACCAAAGTTTAGCTACGTCTGCCAAGTAAAAGATAACGTAGGCGAGCTTAGAGTCGTTGTCCCACTTGTTGCTGGCGCTTACGCGTTCGTACAAGGAGAGCCAGTCTTCGACGTCTTGCTCACCACTGCCGCTGAAGATTGGTGGGTCGCGTTGGCGAGTAGCGCCGGGGCAGGTAGACGGGACAGCCGGTGGTGCTGGCTGGGCTGGGATGGGCTGGTTGGCGACTGCGTCAGTCATGTTTTGCAGTGGTCTCTCGGGCAACTTGCGAGAAGCGGAGCTCCAGGTCTGCTTGGGGATCTCAGCAGCCTCCACCAAATGTGATGACGTTTATTGAACCGGAGAAGTCGCAACGATGTCGCAACGAAAAATGGCCGTACGACAAGTCTGGCAAAAGGCGGCCCAGGTTCTCGTGCAATCAGAGCACGGGGTTTTTCCTTCTCTTTGGAAGGCGCATACACGTTAGTGCGTATGCTCCACTACATAAGGACTAAACGAGAGGTGGCGACTACGACACGGGACATACGACCCACGGCATAGGGAGCTTCGCCCCCACGGAGGAAGGAAAAAGGTAAGGAGAGGGCATGCCCACTCTGCGCAGGGCGTAAAAAATGTGGCGGATATTACGTCACGCGCGGCCATATTAAGTAGGCACAATGGCGGCGTTTTGTTATTATTGATGTAGTGTGGTGCGGCACCGTTCAGCCTGGGTCAGGAGGTCCAGTGGCGGTGTGCGCGTTTTCATGGGCCTCACACCTAACCGTGGCGTACTGCAGGTGTTCGACAGCATCCATTCCTTGTGCCGCATTGCTAGCTGCGCTATTTTCCCCCGGTGGTGGTTGTAACCAGGTGTCTGAACTAGAAACCACGGAACGAGCGCGCGTATATGTACTCCGAATTTGCAGCGTCGGTCAAAATTATGCTGAAAAGCCATCATAGAAGATAACGACTGTGCTGAAGAATTCGTTCAATGAATGCCTTGCAGGTTAGTGACAGTTATGCGGTGTTTCTTCTTATGACAACAAACGATGCATTTGCGGTCCACAGGCCCTTATTTAGACTGTAATCTAATCTTGCTTTTCACATTCCTGTACAGTTACCACATGCTTCTGCGCAATAAAGTTCCTGTTCTGCTTCGCTTGAGATGCTCCCTCTTCGCAATATTGTCTCGCTCTCCACAATATTGTCTGTGTTATAGCAAAACTCGTTAAAATGTCTACACTCACTTGCACAAGGTTAACAGGTGCACCTCACTAGATGCGCGTGCTTGTGCATTCAGAAGCTGACAAAGCCGTTCGAACGATGTTGACCAAGTGATTTGAGAACTCAAATATAACGAGTAAAACACATTTTAATGACACTTACGACAATAGCAAGTATGGGGTAAAATTGTGAAGTACATAAGGAGCAGTATATGAACAATTCAATGACGAAATACTTTATATAAACAAATATTTCACCGCAAATATTTGTGGCTACAGCAACAAAAAAAAAATCTGTCGCGTTGTTTGTCTAAAAAATAAGACAGAAAAACTTTTGTCTATGAGCATTACCAGCATGTATTTCAAGTCTTCTTTGGGGAGAGTCTAGGTGTACCATTCAGATGCAAATCAGATACTAAACAATACAGATGTAAGAAACATAGGTCAGCAAAACTTGTGCAGCCCACTCAAACTGACTTATTAAATATATTTTGCGCTTAGGGCTCACTCGGAATCACACTCGCGAAACTTTTCTTGAAGCCACTCGAATTCACCTTAACAGCCTCATCTGATTTAGAGTGAGTTGTTTCGTGAGTTCGTTAGCCTAGAATGAGCTTTTTCAACCATGCTGTCGCTGCTCTTTAACATCAATATCTCGCATAATTGGTTCTCTTCTTGGCACCTATTGATATAGTACCTTCGAATACGAGTTGTGAGTGCTCGCAAACTAGTACGGTAATTTTTCTTGAAAGCAAGGCAACATAAGATATGTTTATCAAGAACTTCCCTAGAAGAATTGGAGAGGTGGTTAGGTAAAGGCATGTCCATCTGTAATTCGCGCCTCCGATCAATAAACAGTGCAATGGGGCATGAACGCCGCTGCTTTCGAATACGTTTAATAAACAGTGCAATGGGGTATGAACGACACTGCTTTGGAATACCTTTGAGAATACATGAGTTTAAACGTGAATTCAGGTGATGCTGATAGTAATGCTGAAGATTAGTTGATTGCTTGGTAAAAACAGTAGAACTCACTTAAAAAATGTATCTTGCGCTTTTTGTACTCAATCAGGCTCGGACTATTTTTTCCTAACCTACCTCACCCAGACTCGCACTCAAAAAATTTTTTATATTACTCCCACCGACTTACTCAGACCATAGACGACTTACTCAGACCACCTATGGTAGTAAATTGAATGAGTTCAAGAAAGGGGTGTGCAATATAATTACCAATACAATTGCGAGTACACGCAAGTGTTAGACTTATGTGTATGCTTAATTCTGAGAGAAGCATTGAAGGGCACATAATCATCTCAGTGTAATGAACATAAAGGGTACCAAAAACACAGTTTTTGTTCATTTCACCCATTTAGGTATGGGATAGTAGTCATTTTATCCAGTTATAAACTTATTCATTGATTTACTGAGCACTAAAATGAGAGGCAAACACAGAATGCAGCGGAACAAAGTGGGTGTGTGCAAATTTGCTTGTAAAAATCACATAGATGCGTAAGAGAAGACATTTCAACCGGCACGTTGTGGACAATGTCATCGAAGCAGCAGATAAATAAGAGTCAAACACAGAACATCTGAGTATACTCAGCAGCATTTACGCATTAGGGCAAAAACTTGCAACGTCACATATAAGGAACATTGATCTGGACTACAAGAGCATATAGCAAAGACATTGTGAAGATTGTTACCATGCAAAGTAAATGTTCATATGGAGTGCTATTGCCCTTTAAACTGGGTCAATTTCGTGAACATTTGGCGCACCCGACTGCTATGGAAACTTTGCGTTGTCTGCTTACCAACATGATATAGGCGCACATTAAGGTAATACTCTGCGACACTTCTTAAAAGATGGACATAGTGATTCTCCAGTGGAGAATTATCAAACATGTGTGAGTGCAGTTCTGCAAACAGTTCTTTATGCTGCAGTGATTCAAGGACTTGTAGCACAAGATCCTGCAATAGTGATCTTGATGCTAATTTATTCATGTGCACAGCCCATCGAAGAAGAGATTCTGATTTCTTGCAAATTTCGAGGACACTTTTAGATGGGTAGTGAAGCCCCCCCTTGCTTTTCCTTTGAATGAATGCAGTGTCTGCTGCTCTAGATGTGCCAAACAATGCTTCAGTACAATGGGCACACATCAGCTTTGAGCCCAGCTTGTGAGCCACATAGCCAGCAATGTAGGTAACAGCACGACTACTGAAATCACTGATGTGTTTGAGTGATGCACAGTAATCATGTTCGCTGACTACATGGCTCTGCTCAATACACTCTTCAGACAAGAGCTGCCTTCTCTGAACAGTGGCATTCAGCACTTCTGTTGCTGAATGCCTCCTGGTTGAGCTACATGACAGTATAGTAATGTGGTCCAGCACTTGAGAATTTCCAGAAACAGCATCAGACAGTTCATTTTGGACTATCACTTTTTTAAATGCTGCTTGAAATTGTTGGGCTGTCGGGTTGTCATTGTGCCCTCCATGTGCTCTAATTAAGCCAAAAAATAATTCCAAATGATCCTGGCTAATTTTATACCCAGGAATATATTTTAGTATCTTCTTTTTACAAATGAGAAAATCGTACATGGCTAACAGACTCTTCATGCATATTATGAAGCCCAAAAAGCCAGTTTTCCGAGCTGTTCCTATCAAATGTCTCATACTTGCAGGCTCTTTCAGGAGGGAAAGATATCGAATTGTGCTGTCAAACAATGTTTTGATATCATTTACATTCTGTTCATTGAATGGTTTCTTCCACCCTCCCTGATGCATGCTACGGGAATTGAGTATGTCGAAGAGGTTATTAATAATTAATAAAAATTCCTCAGTTGGCTCAGAATTTATAAATTTTCTCAAGCACATCACCCTACATTCAGCGATAGCTGTTGCCACTGACAGGCTCATCACCTGCGCTGCCAGGCGAACCTTCATTGGTTGTTTTTGCCACTCAATGCGAGTCCTTCGCAACTTATTTGCCAAATGTAATCCCTCTTTATCTTGCAAGTCATGAAGTGCTTCGATGTGTGCCCATGATACAACTTTTCCCTCCTGATTGATAAAATATTTGTGGTGTGGAAAGGCATTTCTCACCAGCTTCAGCATGTGGCAGGGATCAAAAAATGCGGCTATCGGTTCGTTAGTTGCTGGATGCTTGAAGGTTGTTTGAAGGTTCTCAATATTTGTGAAATTGCAACCTGATTCGTGAAACATTGCAATGTTAGCAGGCGCACCATCGCATGTAACTGAAACAATCATGGCCCCTGCCTCATGAGCTGTCAGCAAGCTCTGCCTAACTAAGTTCGCTCGCTGCTCACCTACTATCCCGTCAACCAGAAAGTAGCCAAGAGGAACTTTCCAATGGCCATTAATGGCTACAACCATTATCACGAAGGCGGCTTTTGCCTGTGGCAAGCAGTCACCTTCGGTTCCTGTGCCCATGTCTACATAGCCTTCAAAGTGACCACTTTGCCACTGTACCTGCTGTCTAATTGACATCTCATCAATTATGAGGCTGCACACAGCTTGATGTCCTCGATTGCACGTGTCTAAGCACTTCAACTTTAATGCAGTCACAGCCTCTTTGGAAAACCCAGCTTTTCCATCAACACTCTCGTACCATTTTCTTAATGTTTGAGGGTGTGGCAGACATGTGTCAAAGACTTGCCTTACATATTGATATGCTCGAGGAGAGTAAAAGTTCAAGGTAAGAGCAAAAGTCCTTAGCTCAGGTGAATACTTTATCAGGTGTTGTCTTGTCTGTTTTGCTATCTGTCGTTTTAAAAGATGCTGATTTGCTGCGCCCAGGGTGTCAAGCACTGAAACTTGCTCTCTGAGCAAAATGTTTTCTTTGGTTAGTGTTTTCAAAACTGATTTCAATTCAGCATTTTGTTTTTTAAGGCGCCTCTTAAACTGCTGAAGTTTTTTTATTGCTTTCCTTGATCTCTGCTGCTCCGAGGCAAGTCTTGCTGTGCGAGCTCGCAGGAAAGCCTTCTCTGGGGTGTCGACCTACAAAGCAAAACCACATAGAACAAAACACTCTCATTTGTCAGGTGGCAAGGTGTGTCACTTGTAAAAGGCTGAACCACTTCTAATAACAATGTGACTAAGCCAAGTAACTTGGACATTTAGTCATAATTTTTCCTTATTCCTGCTTCTTCTGTTGACACTGCCACTTATGGTATTTAAGTTTCATATATAGGAAACCTCGTACTAGTATATTTTGGTCAGCTCTATGAAGACCCCATTGATACTAGCCAACCATTTCCTATAACTTGGAGCACAGCTCAAATTTCATTTAACATTGCAGTTATTAATTGATTTGTATATCATGCTGATAAACACAGCATGTATAATTTACATGGATTGCTTTGATTGCACTTTGACTTGAACACCCTTTCTTGTCTTCTTTTATTATTTACCTGAAATAAATATTAGGACTGATTGTGTTATCCTTGGTGTATGCAGGTGCATTGCTTTGATCTAATAGCTTGCATTTGTTGATTTTTTTTACCTTTGCCTGCTTTCTTCTTCTTGGTGTTTCAAATGTTGCCAGCATGTCTTGTGCCCTTTGTAATTCCTGTGGAATTAGATCATAGTATCATAATAAAGAAACAGTTATTTGTAATTTTCACAATGCTGAAATTCGCATGGGCTCGCCTAGCCAGCAGTCTTAAGAGGAACTGCTGCACACTTAACAGCATTTTGACTAACTCACAAGTGTCTGGGACTGAACAAGGCAGTTGTGTGTACATATTCCAATTATACATGCTGGTACATTTTAAAAAATGCTCAAAGCTAATAAATCACATTTTAAATATCAGCATTATTCCCATTTGCCCAATAAATGCACAGCTCTAGTCATAAACCAAACCACACACATGCATCCTTCAGGTTAGTACCCCCAAATTAAGTGTGCAGATAAGTATTTTGTAAACATTAAATTACAATATTAGGTTTCAAACTCTGTTAACCCTGAAAGACATGATGGATTTAAAATGAACACTGCATTTCGTGTATATAGTCTTTCTAAATTAGGCAGTAGCAGTAAAACAGAGGCAGAAAGCAATTAGAGATTTAAGATACCTCTGTAAGCTCATTGGTATGCTATTGCAGCAGCCTCAAATTCACCCACTTAAAAATGCTTTATTTACTGAGTTTCTCAGAAATAGGATCAATTATTTTTATTCCAATAAGTATTTGCTTTATTTAAATTTAAGTAAGATGTGTTTGTTACACATTTGTGCTGCCTTCATTTACTTTGTGATTACAACCAAGCCAAAGTCACAATGTAAAATAACAATTATTTTAACTATACTGTTTTTTGAAAAATTAAGGTGGGCTAGTACATGCATTGCTTCCCATCAGGACATTACAACAAAAATAAAGAGAAAGTGCATATTATGTTAGTACAGGCTCAACTAGAGAAGATATAACTTGGTATAATGTTCAACACTTATGTCGCATGGAAGTGGTTTACCTGCTCATGGACCGGCTCCCATTGAATACCAGCAGCATGGCCGGATGGACCTGGTGTCGCGATGCTGGCCTGTGCTTCACTCTTCTCACCAATATCCATGGGAGGCTTTTAAAAAGAGCACGTGTTAGGAATTCTTACTTTTACACCAACTGCAACAGTAGTTTACCTATAACAGAGGACAAGCATGTTTAATGAGTAGAAGAGAGGTAAATTTTCACCTGTATAAATGCTGACACATTGAAATGACTGGCACTTAGGTCGGAGGGAGCTGGGTCGGGTAAACTGATTGGATCTGCACTTTCAGGCTCTATATCCATGGCTTCCTGAAAACAAGAATACCTATGCTATTCAGTGATTTGCTCTTCAGCTAGGTATTCAAAGCAGTAAGCTAATGAGGTGGATAAAAAATGACAGGGGAAAAGAGATGTGCACCTCTTGGAGTGTGGACTGCTCGTGGAGGCCTGCAGCTAAGTCAGGCAATTCAGGTGTGTAGAGGCTAGCTTGGAGGCCTTCCTGAGAAGTTGCAGCAACCTGCTCAGGCGATTCAGGTGTGGAGAGACTAGCTTGGAGGCCTTCATGAGAAGTTGCAGCAATTTGATAGTAATATATGACTGCTAGTTAAAAATGCCTTTGTGAAAAACTGCTCAAAACAATACAGATAAAACGAGGCATTGAAACTGAAGGGTTGAGTCAATATAACTGTATTCACTCCCTCAGTTTCTGCATATTGCTTTACTTGCGTTGCATTGTACAAATACACATTAAATTCTAATATGCCAAGTGTGACCAGATTATTTTATTGTCAAGTGCATTCTTCAAGCACAACTCGACCTGTAAGCATAATATGATGATAAGGTAAAATGTTTACCTGTGCAAGCAGGAGCAAGCCTTCAGCACCACCTTGCATGAGCTGAGGGGAATCAAAGGATGATTCGGTGCTTGCTGAATCAGGTACTCTATCACCTTGTTGTACTGGATGTGGTAGCTGGGGGATTGAAGACTTTCAATATTACTATTGCAAATTGGATGAAAAAAGTAGAACAATAAACGAAATAACAACGGCGCAGGTGTTATGTCACTTCATACCAACATAAATTAAGCATTATACATGATACAAGAGGCACTTACAAAACTTTTGCTTTTAATTACCACATTTATATCTAAATTTTCATATGCAAGTTATGGGCTACCCTAAGTGTTTTTGCATTGCACCAATTCGTGCACAAACTACTAACAGGTATGAATTGGTGCTGTTAATTTTTAACATGAGAATATAATTTTTGGTGACGTCAAAAAAAGGAAGCATGGATGAATACAACTGGTGCATGACAGTTTGATTATTTATTTATTTGGTTATTTATTTATTTTGCAGTATAACATTTATTGTACGTCCATTCTTTTTAAAATTATTTGCCACTATAACGCTAGCGGCATACACGTATCAAAAGCATATACCAGAAAGAGAAGAGCATAAATCGAAAATTTGCTCGATGATAAGGGAAATTGGTTCCAAAGTTCATTCGTTCCCACCAAAAGAGTAGGAACTGCATGCTCTCGTAGGCGGACTTTGAACGCGGACGTGCGATCAAAATGCTCTTCTAAGAAATGCTTCGAACAAACATGAGCCTTCCTTGCAGGTTCCCGGCGAATATGTGGTGGCTAAATTGCTTCTATGCACTTTGTCCGACGAACGGCGTCTTTGGGAAACCTGATGATGAATGATTGCATATGTGTTGCACAGTATACACGCAGCGTAACTAACATGTTGATTTATAAATGTAGAGAAGAATTGCCACTATGCGCATCATATACATTCAACTTTGGCGTCTACTCTACCGCATGCACCGAATAAGTAAATTTACTTACAAGTGGTAGGAGGTGGCTGGTACTCCTTGCGACCCACGTGACTTGCATTCTGGCACACAACAGCTGGGCATTGTGGCTGTGACCGCGCACACAGCGAAGTGCTTGCAGTGGAGCTTTGAGGGATAGTGCGAACGCAGCAAGACGTGCCGCTAATACTACTCGAAATCCTCCAGTGTGGTATACGCAATCATATCTTGCTTTCGTTGAGAAAGGAGGAATGCTGTGTTTCTTTACGGGCGCTTTTGGGACCGGGCGGGCATCCTTGCAGGGTCTGTTTGCGCGTGAATCACCCCTTACACACCACGCAAGGCGCTTTTAGGCGCCTCCCCGATAAGGGAAACAGAAACAAACGCCTCTCTTTCATACAACCGATTATCCCGAACTCCTTTTCCATCGCCTTCCGCCGGATGGCCGTACCCGCCATCCTTGGCGGTTGGCGCTGAGCTGTGTTCCAGATAAGGAAGACAGAAACGAGCGCCTTCTCTTTATTTTCCTTTAATGACTAGCCACTTATCCCGGAATTATCTTCCCTCGCATTTGGCTGGCTTTCCCTGCCGTCCTTGACGGCTGTGTCGACGCCTGAAGCTTCCCGCAGACCTTTTCTCACGCATTCCTTCGGCTAACTTCCCACCTTTCGCCCTAACGCGATCCTGGTTTCCGTTCTCCGTAGCTACTAGTGCGTGTGAATCACGCTGGAAAGTGATCTGAAAGAAGCTGTACAAATTTCGGTGCCTGGTTCGTCGCGCGGCAATGCCCGAAATATCATCTTTATTTTCACAAAGAACACATCAAATAAAAAAAAAAGCTTAACGTGCAACTTGCCGTGTTTATCGTAAAAGCCGGCAGTGCAAGAGTACAACAGCCATACGCAGAGATTTTGTTGAACGTATCGCGGCAAGACAGCGTGTTGAAATCCGTTCCGTTGGTTTCGGATAGCACCGGCGCACGCGGCGCGCAGGCCACGTGCTTTTTGAGACAGAGGGGGAGTCGCGCCTTCAGCTTCGCATTCATAGGTAAACAAGAGAGGAGAATTTGCCTACTCAATATGGCCGACTTCCGGCTTCATCGCGGCTTCACAACGAGTGACGTCAGGGCCTCTCCTTACCTTTTCCTTCCTCCGTGTTCGCCCCTTAAAAAAATACCACGTGACAAATTTACTGGCAGTCTGGTGCACCTACACGCGCCGCTATTCTGGTGAACTTTAAGGGCCGGTTCACGCTAGCGGTAAGCCTACCGTAGCAGTGCAAAGCCGTAGACAGGCGGCTGGCGCCGCCCGCAGAACATGGCTGCCCCTCCGAATTCAGTTGTCGACCGCCTCGAATCGACCAAGCGACCGCCGTGCACTCTGTAGCGCGTAAGCTCTGAACTGATGCTTCCATTCACTTTAGACTCAAGTCCTTTAGCTTCGACAACACAATACTCAAATCGATTCGGCACCGTTTTTGAGAACAATGCTCAAATGATTTGGTGTTCTAGGCCTAAGCAAGCCTTCCCAAATCCGGAGGGCATACATTAGACGTTTTTTTGTTGTTGTTTTTGCTAACCCTGATTATCTGGCGCCACTTGTCGAAACGCCTGCTTTGGGGACGTCATTTTGAATAGCTGTGTGCTTCTTTAAATACTGGACAGGCGAAAATGCTCTATTCACTGCTAGAACGTAGTTTGAACACGTACATATTGTGAAAACCGCGCAGCAAGAAGCAAGCAGCTCGAAGTTTCCCGCGGCAGACGCAGACAACGTGGAGAGGTCAGAGCAGACTACGCGGCTGTGCACGGCTGCCTGAAAACGTCAAACGGCGTGGCGTGCTTGCTCGACTCACCGGTGCACGCTAGTGGCCCTCGTTAAAGCCGCTAGCGTGAACCGGCCTTAACGCTCCGCGTACGAACAACACGCTTCCTTCGCACCGGTTCATGATAGCAATAAGCAGACACACCGGTTATTGCTTTTGTGGCCTATTGCAAAACGTGTTCATCACAAAGCTACCACCATCGTTGCGGTCCTGTCCACCTGGCATAGTGGGGCAAATGCTATGGTTATTCGTACGCAGACCGTTAGGAAGCACAAGAATCATCGTTCGCACTGGTGCGCGAGTGGGTTTGTCACGTGGTATTTTGATGCGAAGCAGCCCTTTGACTGAATTGTGTAATGCTGTTCCTCCGTCCACGCCGCTCCCCTCGCCGCAGGTGTTGGAGCAGTGCCAAATAGGTCACGCCCTCCTAGCAGTGCGCGGTGACGTTTCTTTCCCTCTCCTGTCGCGTGCTCGCCGCGTGTCAGCTCTACCTCGCTTCACCTCCACCCAAGCACGAATGAGAAATGTTGACATGTCACTTTAAAATCAGCGCAAAGTTACGAGGTGGAGGTAAATGATGCTCTACACGACTTCCATGTCATGATTATCATGTTTGGATGTGTCGTTTACCTTCGTCATTTATTCATGTCACGTGATACCAAATATATATATGGAGCTAGCGAAACGGCCGCGAGCACGCTATGAGCGTGGTATGTTGTCATGTTTTTACATGACACGCTTGTCAAGATTATCATGTTTGCAGCAGTCATATATATTGTCATCCAGTGACGTCACGTGACAACAAATTTGGTGTATGTGGAGCTAGCAAAACGGCCGCGAGCGCATCATGCAGGGCCCAATATACTCCAATGTAGCGTTGACGCGCGCGCACGCTACATTGCAAATTGCGAGCACTCTATAGTCTGACGCCAGGTGCGACCAGGGTCCGTCGGCGCGGCCCGACGGCAACCGGCGCGAAATGTGACATGCAGCATTTCGCGCCGGCGCGTTACCCAGATAACACTGCGTCCCATATTTTCGACACGGAGGGACGCCGGATGCGCTGACACACGCATGCGTCAAAGCAGCGCAGCGCGCGCCTGCGAGTATATGCAGGACCAACGCCAGGCATGACAACGCCGCCGTGACGCGACGAAACGAACGCTGGTGGGCACGCGCACCGCGTCGTGTCTTGGCTGTGGCATGTAGTCATGTTCTGACATGACACGCATCTTATCTTTCATGTTTGCACTAGTATCATATCTTCGTCATCCTTTCACGTCCCGTAATACCAAATTTGGTATAAGTAAAACTAGCGAAATGGCCCCTAGCGCATCGTGATCGTGGCATGAACACATGTTACATGACACGCAGCTCATGATTATCATGTTTGCACCAGTCGCAAACCTTTGTTATCCATTCTCGTACTGTAATACCAAATTTGGTATATGTGACGCTAGTGAAGCGGCCGCATCATGAGCGTGGCATGTAGTCATGTTGTTACATGACACGCATGTCATAATTTTCATCCTGGGTCTGTCCCTTACGTTCGTCATGCAAACATGCCGTACCATACCAGTTTTGCAACATGCCATTTGAACGAAACCACTGGAAGAGCTGCAGAACCATGAAATGTGAATCGTGACACTCATGACATATATGTCATGATTTTCATGTTAAGGCTAGTCAAATATTTTCTTCATACAGTCATGTTATGCCATACCAAGTTTAGTATCGATACCATTATCGAAACGGCCAGGAGAGCTAAAAGCCGTAGGCGGACAGACAGACAGACAGACAGACAGACAGACAGACAGACAGACAGATAGATAGATAGATAGATAGATAGATAGATAGATAGATAGATAGATAGATAGATAGATAGATAGATAGATAGATGCATACGCTCAAAGTCACCGAAGTTCGCTAAGAAATGCTTCGAATTTAAAACTTTATTCCTAGAGGAAGAGGTACGGTGGTGGAGTGTCAGAGGAGCCTACCGAGCGTAGGTTTCCGCTACTCTCTTGGCCCAATCCAGTATCTGGTCCTGTTCCTCAGGTGCCGAGTCAAGAACACCGATCGCGTTAGGGAATACAGTCGGCGTGCGGGTAACACTGACGAGACGCGAGCCAAGGAAGCCGAGCGCAAGTGTCTTCAACAAGTCCCCCCTCTTGTGTCTGCATTTCAAACAAACGTTTACTATATAGTAAAGGCTACACGGAGTTTCGCTTCAAACCGTTTGTCCAGCACCCGCATCGACGCCCGTTCCGACCAGGTCAACGCGATGCACACCGCTGCTGCTACGCATCCTATCAGGGTTCCCTTCGGGGAGATGGTCCATAGTTTTTAGGAACAAAGCCCCTTGGGTCGTCACGGGACGACCCAAGGGTCGACACGGGGCATACGTCGTGGGTCGTATGTCCCGTGTCGTCGTAATCATCCTAGTCGTAGTAGCCAGTTGCATTGCATTACATGTCAATAAAAACGGTGTCGCAGCATATCCACGGAGTGAATGACGATAAGTGGGGCGAAGCGTCCACCAGTCCGTCCGTGCTTCCGTGCGTCCTTCCGACAGTCCGACCGCCCGTCCGTGCACTTCGCCACACTCGTCATCATTCTTCTCGTTGATATGCTGGGATTTTTTTTTGTATTTCGCGGGCATTTGCAGTTAGCATAAAAACACTAATAATTAACAGATATAAGTTATATGAGAAACTGTCTAATCGAACGTTGTGCAGACCGATCTACAACTTTCTTATTGAATTTTTTATCCATCTTCGTTCCTTCAAAAGTTAGTCAATTAGAGACCTAATAAATAATATTTTAGGAAACAAATAATGTCTAACTCCAGGCAATTGTCAGCAACATGAATTTGGTCGCGTCGTAATTGCGTGTGTCGGCATATTTTTAAACTCTGGCAAAAGATAGCTGGGGCAGCCTGTATATTCTTCTGATGCTCCCTTTACACAATGCCCTTTCTGTTGGGCCTGTAAGATATTTTGAATGAATGAATAAATGCGTGAATGTACGAATGAATATTGAAAATATCGGTTGCCTTTGGTCGCGCCAAATCTACTGCTTCCCGACCCCATCTGGCGAGAAAAAATTCAGTTAGACATCGCTTTCTGTACCTTCTCTTTTTTTGGCGCATTTAGTGACCGTATTTCATTTTATTTGCTGATCAAACACACTGACTCCAAAGCTCCCCTGTGAAATCAGCCGATGCGTGTACGCATCCTTCCCCCACCGACGGGCTGGTGCGCATCGAGGCAACCCAACCGACGCCCCAGCGCAACGCATGACGTACCACCTATAGCAAGAAGTGGGGAAGTCATGTGTATGTGTCCAAACCTGTAACTGACTCGCCCACACTAACCGCCATCTGTACTGATGCTATGCGCAAGTTTTTACAGCGGATGCGCAGCACGCGTTGCCATCTCAGTTTTACAGGAAACAGAAATCCGCGACAAAATTAAGCCGCACTGATAATCTCAACCACATTTAACTGTATCTGGAGCTGAACTAGTCAGCTCTACTAATCAAATTTGACCTGCAGCTTTAAGAAAAACTGCTCCAACTATGAACGTTCGTGCTGAACTCCTGCTTGGAATGTTGCAAAATGGATTAATTTGGCAAGAACTCTGTTTATTCTGAATAAACTATCAACGGCGCATTGAGTTTACTGCAATTTAATATTATTTTTACTTTGGAGCTTCAGATAGTGGGATCGAATCTCGGCTGTGGTGTTTGCATTTTCGATGATGGCGAAAATGATGTAAGCCCGCGTGCTCAAATTTGGTTGCAAGGTAAAGAGCCACGGGTGGGCGAAATTTCAGGAGCCCTCCACTACGGCGCCCCTCATAATCATATGGTGGTTTCGGGACGTTAAACCCTACATATCAATCTTTCCTTTGGAGCTTATTTGTGGCTTGAATACCAAGCAAGTGGGAAAAGATGTGCTCTTGCTCTTATTTTTATTGTGTTCCTTTTTGAAAATGGTATTGTTTATAGTTCTATAGCGAGAATTATACTCATAATTCTGTGAATTATACTCACACTTCTGTTCTATGTGGCTGCAAACACGGCCTTGAAGTTGCCCCGCCGCGGTGGTCTAGTGGCTAAGGTACTCAGCTGCTGACCCGCAGGTCGTGGGTTCGATTCCCGGCGGCGGCGGCTGCATTTCCGATGGAGGCGGAAATGTTGTAGGCCCGTGTACTCAGATTTGGGTGCACGTTAAAGAACTCCAGGTGGTCAAAATTTCCGGAGCCCTCCACTACGGCGTCTCTCATAATCAAATGGTGGTTTTGGGACGTTAAACCCCACAAATCAATCAACGGCCTTGAAGTTAAGCAACCTGTCTACTTTCTGGATACTTTTTGAATCCAACCAATGGCAGCCTTGCTGAATATGCAGCATTCGTGGATATTTTGGTACGAGCAAAAAGAAAGGTGCCTTATCTCTCCCTCCTGAAGCGTGGTCTTGACAATGAAAACATCGTTGAGCATTCGGCAGATACATGCAAATTAAGGTGCCTTTGGCAACCGTGCATTTCTAAGGTGAAATCTCTGTGGTTCTGTAATGAATGAAATGTATTTCTGCGCAGTAGTAGCAACAAATGAACAATACCTGGCGACTTCTCTGCAGTAGCTTGACTGGCATACGTCGAAGCCCATGTCAATAACAATTCACGCGAACGAATAGTTTGCGGTCTCGCAGTATTTATTCAAATGACAACATGCTGGATATATGTAGTCGAAACATTCATTTACAAAAGACATGGAAATCCTTGCTCGAGCTCAAGAGGTGTCTCGCGCGCCATGGGATTTTGCAGCTGCTGGTATACACGTTCAGGTCCACGTGTGGTGAATCCGGCACCGCCAGATAGCTAGATGATCTCGGTATGTACAAAGGAACTTGCAACGACTGGACAGCGTCGCCCACAAGTCGCCCGCACTCGACAGTTCGAATAGCGCGTATAGCGCGCTTCGAAAGGGCGCACCCGTGTGGTGCGATCGGTCTATCATTTATCGCGATATTCGGCACGGTCTGTAATCAGCTGCGTGATATACGTGCCTGCTCGACGATAACGACAGATTTGTGTACGGCGATTGATAGGAACGAATCTTTCTTGGCACACCACTATCCAGGTGTATCGTTAGTATCGATGAGCGGGGGCGAAATGGTCGTAGTGGGTCCTTTTCTGCGTGAAGTGGTTGTTAGATGAACCGCGGGACGAGCTATTCGGCACTCCCGAATGCCAGACTGCTGGACGAGGTCTATACGACTGTTGTTGCTCCTGGTGTTGTTGTTGCTCCTGGTGGTGTTGTTGTTCCTGGTGTCGTTGGTGTTGCTGCTGCTGCTGCTGCTGCTGCTGCTGCCAGCTCCTCTGCTGCGATTGCGCCCAGTCGTGCGACGATCCCACGGAAAGCCAACTTTTCTGCATTCCGTCAGTCGTGATGTGAT
Source organism: Rhipicephalus annulatus (assembly GCA_013436015.1). NCBI lineage: Eukaryota > Metazoa > Arthropoda > Arachnida > Ixodida > Ixodidae > Rhipicephalus > Rhipicephalus annulatus. The sequence continues at coordinate 49,470 of WOVY01002611.1, read as the reverse complement.
GTTGGTGTTCTTGGGAAGGCCCGTTTCTCGGCCGCCAAGGTGAGGACGTCGGTTCGTTCACGTTCTGCTGAGCAGCCACCGGCTCCCAGGTCTTGCCTCTGTCTCCAGCGCTGGGGCTGTTCTCGTGAACGAGCAGCAGCAGTAGCTTGGCTTCGTTGGAGCCTCCATCGCTGTGCTGCTCTTTGGCGGGTGCGGCGGGTGGTGCCACGTCGCTCGGAGGTGCGGCAGGTTTCCACGATGTCTGTCGCTGTTCCTTGGCCCACAGCGTTCTTCGGTCCAGGTTCTTGTTCCAGCGGGACCACTGGCGTTGCTGCGTGCTGAGCTGCCGCTGTCTCTTGGGGTGAATGATGGGTCTCCACTCCTTGCTGTTGCCGCTGCTTCGGTCTTCCTTGGAAGAAGCCGGCCTCGGCAACGGTTCCTTCCAGGCGGACACGGACTGCAACTTGGCATGGGAGGTGAGTGGCTTATCAAGCGCTATCAAGATGATGGGCAACTTCTGGTCCACTTGGATGTCGTAGGTTGCCTTGTCCTGCTCGGGTCGCTGTTTCACTTCGGGGTGCGGTGGAGGAGGTTGCGGAAGTGCGGCCGGCTGCTCCTGGGGAATCCGTACCAGTATCACCAACTTCTTCAGGTCTTCTGCTTCGGACGTCTGTAGCGGCTCTCGACTAACTGCAAAGTGCAATTAAAAGGAGGTAAATTCAAATCAGTGGGCTGGTAAGTTTGCTTTAGTTGCATATAACAGCTTCACTTAGCAAATTGCATTTGTAGAAAATGATTGCAAAGATGAAATCACCGAGAGAAACACAGCAAGCAAATCATAATTATAAAAAGTATGCAGGAATTCATGTTGAGAGCTACTTTATCGCTTGCGTGACAATTTCACTTACACATAAAAAGGTTCTCTGCACCCTAGTGCCGCTGTCCTAGTTCTTGTTTAATCTATGTCTCTCATCCAACTGGTCCCCATTCCTGGCGTTTTTGTGACATAGGACGTCTCGCTTTAACAACTTTTCGACTACATGCGAGTCGTACCCTGACACATATTTTCTGCAGCCTCTATTATTTCACCCTGGCGAAAGCCTGGGGAGTGGCCCTTATGTATCTTTAACAGATCTATTGACGACCATGAATTAGTGCAGTATAGAAGTTGCGCATGCACTGGTGCTCTGTTACGCCATCTTGTTTAATTTAGACTGTGCGGTTTAAATTGTATTCGGCGTCACTCGCCTCTGCCGCTCTTGCGCCTCAGTTTGCATATCACCGCAACCGGACGATTCACCATTTCAGACATCTATATTTCGTCTACTGTTTTGATTATTTGAGGAGGAGCCGCGAGTTTCTGCCTGTACCAGACCCATAGCTCAAAGAATTGCTTTACCCCCCCCCCCCCCCGAAATTTTGATGGAGGGGGTGTTTTACCGAGCAAAAAATAATAAAATACAAATTTTTCAAGAACTTCAACAGTTCCCCCCCCCCACCTCCACATAAAAAAAGATTCTGGCTACGTGCCTAACCTGCACTTGTTCTTCTATTCACTTAATTGTTGGGAGCGAGCATTTATCTAAAACGGCTCTCTGCAGCTTCTGGATACCTTGAAACCGGTCCTCACAAGTCTTCATTGACGGTATCTTGCGGTATACTTCATAAGACAACCGAAGTCGAGCAGTACTCTACAATTGGCAATTCGCAGTTTGTAACCTTCTGACTATAGATGTGGTGAACGTTTCTGTGCATGCGAACGTAATAGTTGCACTTGTTTTCTTTCTTCCTGTGTCTATTCCCTTCTTCACCTATCCCCTAACCCGTGTAAGTTAGCTAATTGGTTGCAGTTCGGTTAGCCCTCCTCTCCAACTGATTATAATCTAATGGTTTTAACACGTTCACCACTCGCCCCTTAATCGATCTCTTAATTTTCTCCTAACACAATTCGATGGTCGCTTTCAGCAACTCACCGGTAGGCCACTGTCGCTTGTCCTTTGGACAGCAGGCCACCAGCACGCGACTCTTTGGTCCTGAGGGGCAACAACTTATACCCGAGCATTAAGTTTACGCACACGAAACGTGGTGTAAAATGTACTGTGCCATGACCTGCGCCCTTCATAGATGCGATGTCTGGCCTGTTTATTTTACTGTCCTTGAACTTTGGCGCCAGGGCAGACCTTTACCATACACACAGTTCACACAAGGCTGTGTTGCCCTTGCTTTGCGAACCCCGGCCAAGCTAAGCTAAAGTAGAGCGTTAATTTCGACCAGACTGGTAAGTCATTCGTATGTGGCGAAAAGGGTAAATCTTACTGAAAGACCAAGTTTTCTAAGCCAGAGAGTAAGCAAGAACGAAAAGGTGCGTGCGATATCACACTGATATTTTCACACAAGTGAATGCTATCAAAGCATACGGTTGGAGATATTTGAGCTATCGTTCATTTAGTGCGAATGATCATGGTTATTTGTAAAGCAAATGAAAATTTAACCTCGGAGACTTCGACAACTTTTCTCATTGCTTTGACACAACCGGAAGGAGAAAGAAAAAAGTTAATAACTTGAAATGTTTCACATCCGACTTGCACCCGCGGTGGCATGCTTTGGGTGCTACTAACTGCTATGATTTACATCCGCAAAATCGAAAACCTAAAGTATACCCTATTACCGTATTTTACCCCGTTTCGAGTTCGCTTCCGTTGGTTCGCCTGTTGCGCGAAATTAGCTCTCGGTCAACTGTTTCAGAGATAAACTTTAAATTGAACGCTTAAATGAATTCTAAGTCACTGGCACTTCGAAAACGTCATGTAACAGTAGAATACCAAACAAATGATAGTAGCTCAGCTTTACTGCACTGATGCTTTTTATTATTATGAATTGCCGTATTCTGTTACGCATGTCACTCTCATTAGCAGCCCTGCGACGCTGACTTGCACTAGAATGTGGCGATATGTAGATTACAGATGCAACAACAGGGTTATTTTTACTTCCTCGGTGTGTTCATAAAAAGATAAAAAATTAATAAGACGTAAAAAATGCTGATGATGTATGCATGAAAAAGGAGGTTTAAAGGACCAGTTAGCGCTTACACGTCATCTTTAGACGTCTGCTGCAAGGTCACAACAATCTTTGAACCGAGTTGACTTCCGAGTGAAGCAATAAACTGACAAATGGTTTTGGCGAAATATTTATGAGTCAACGCTGCCTATTGCTTTATTTGACCAAGAAATATTGAAGAAAGACAGAGATTGTACAACAAACAATATTCGTTATGACGTAAAGGGGCTGCTGTAATTATTGAATAACAGGTCCCGTGAGCGCATGCATCTGCGTATCATACATGACAAATATAATTGAGAAATAACTCTGTTCTCATTAATAATGTGTCTAAAGAAAGAGAGCCCCAAAGTTTACACTCTCTTTGCTTCATAACATGGACATACAACCCTTGTTGATTTTAATGCATTAATGTGTATGCATATATGCATATGTGACCCTAAAACACGCTTACAGGTGGTATATATTAAAAAAAAACGCGCCTGAATTGGCGTCTATCATTTTTGGATGCAGTCATTAAATGTGGTGAAAATGTCCATAACGCGACCACAGAAACAGTAAGTTTGATGAAATAGATACGTTGCTTTTCACGGAGTTGTCGGGACGGAAGGCTCATGGAGGGGAAGAGAGAGGGTGGGGAGGTGGCACTGATCATGCCTTGAAAGTGGCCGAGTCACTGGCCTCTTCTCTAGAAAGTGTCTAATTTCCACAACCAACTAACAAAAACAATAAGCCAAATACATACGTGCGCTACATCTCTATGATGAAGCTTTCGAAAAAAAAAAAAGATTCTGTCATCATGCTCGACGCATGGGCCGATGTTTTTCCGTTTTATATCACTCGAAGCATGAATACGATTTGTTTTGTCCTAGATTGTATATTTAGCATTGATACTTGGTATTCCAACTCTTGGTTTGTGAAATGTCCTGAACAGTCTGCTTTTTTTTGATACAATAGTGCCAGATTTTTTTTAGTAAGAAGTTTAGGGTTTTCGGAACGTGACGTGTATGGAAGTTCATGCCATTTGATAGTGCTTTTATAATTGGTCATTCACCGCTGTTACATATGGAGCAATGCGTCGGCTCAAGATATGGGAAGAATGCTTCGTTTTTGTACTATAGACGTTATCCATATTTGGCCACACGCAACAGTTTAACACTTCTAATGCAGTTATTTCGCTATTTCGACATTAAGTCTTCTTTTCGGCACTGTTATGGTCGTTGAGAATCGCGCTCAACGCTCCTCGAGGAAAGGCTCTCTCAAGCTCTACTTCATCTCGGACCAGCTGTCGACGATGCAAACGGCCACGGCTCTCCGACAAACGTCGTTCGCGTACACGATAGAACGTGCCGCTATTTGCCGCACACTGCAAAAGCCCCGCTGGTGTGAACGCCTCAAAGGTTGCAGGTCTGTCTGGTGTCTGCTGGTGGAGTGTTATATTTTGTGTCCACTTTAGTTACTTCAAGTTTAGAAGATACTACAAAAAAACATCCCTCATAATTCCCTCGGCATTGTTCTCTATACTAGTTCTCATTATCACTGTACCCGCGAATACTGGCCACATAACACGCGTCGTTGCTTATTATATTTTAGCCAGATTTTCATATAACTCTACAGGACGGCTGTTGCAATGACGCGTGAACGACCAAAGCTTGCGAAATGCGTTCAAAAAATAATTCTGAGTCATCCCCAACCCGTCATGGCATGGTATATGGCAATGGCCATGACGCGTTGGTCCTGGTGGTTTCCTTGCTTAAACTTTGTGCTTAGCGTGCCGCCGAGGTGGATCACAGGGGCCACGTAGAAAGAAGTGCGTGGTTGAGATCGCTTCCACCAGGTGCCGCGAAAAATCCCAGCTGCTCGCAATATTTCAATGAAGTCGGTTCATTTCTGTCAATTATCTTGGCAATTGACTGTCCCTTGTCTTAAGGAAAGTTATGCTCCGACATTGTATGCACGTGTGACGCTTGACTTCAATCAAGCACACCAAATTCTAATTTGTAGATGAGTTCTTACGAATGTTCCAGAAACCGGAAGTAAGTGCTCGACCGGAACTGCTCGGAAAAGAAACAAGAGCTTCGCTATAGGTGCACGTCACACTAATAAACCAACAAACGATTTTCGCGCCATAATCTTGCTTCTGTAAGCCGCCACCGTTGTTCGTATTATGGAGCGCAACTGTAGTATATTACCAAGGAGGCCTATGTATTACCGCAGGTTACCATCGTGCACTGCAAGGTATACTGGTGCGCTAAGGTCAAACTGTTGGCCTCGTCTTTCGCACTCGAAGACCGCGATTCGCGGCGTCGGGCTCTAGGCTCGTGGCGGCCGTGCGCGTTCGGAAGTACTTCCTCCTTCTCCTGCGACGGCGCAAGCGCTTCTTCAACGAACCCTGGTTCTTTCCGTGCGTCTCGAAGCCGCCAGTGCTGTAGACGGGGCCACCCGTGGACGTGGTGACGGTGGCGGGCTGCCGCTGCTCCTCGACGGGCTCCAGCTGCGTTGTGTGGATGGGCAGGTGCACGACGAACGCCTTGGCCATCTTGTGCTCCGCCGGCACCGCACCGGGCGCCAACACCTGCCACGACGAGGGGTAGCCGCTGCAGGTGCCGCTCAGCAACGCCAGCCACAAGAACGCCCCCAGTGCCACGCCAACGCGGCGCTGCGAAGAACGTCTCGGCTGTCAGCTTGCGGATGCATATAAATACAGTGGTGCCAGAGAAGTACACATTATGAGAATGACAGAAAGATAAGCTAATTGGTTGCCGTTCATCATTGCATTTCATCATTACAATGGTAAGCGTGCGAACATATACACAAAATAAAACAAAACAATGACCGGACAGCTTGATTGTTATTCTACATTTTTCTACACACTGTGCTTAGTTTCCTTTTGACATCGTCGTGCTAATCTTGTGCATGACTGCTTTTCAATCTGATTACGTTTGCATTTTTACGCGTTGTCACGCGCTCGATTCTTTATTATATCACAGTGTAATGACGAAATTAAGTTATATACTGACCGTGTTACAAAATTTCTATGCAATACCTGCTGTTGTGCTATGCAACTTTTTCCAGGTTTTGTTTACTCATCTGTCATTTTTTTTCTGCCGTTATTTCTTCTTTTTTTAACTATGGCATGGTTTGGTAATTTAGAATTTTTCTTGATTCTGCGTCAATCGTTGAATGCGCTTATGCATAAAGTGTATTGCGCATCGAATTGTATTGTATGCCTGCTCTCCTTAAGTCTCTTCTGGCGCCCATGTAAGATATACCTAAATAAAATAAAATAATAAAAAAATTATAACAATATCTGGTGTTTTTTACGGGCCAACACTTCGGTGCGACCAAAGGCGTGCTGCCCCGCCGTGGTGGTCTAAGGGCTTAGCTACTCGGCTGCTGACCCGCAGGTCGCGGGATCGAATCCCGGCTGCGGCGGCTGCATTTCCGATGGAAGCGGAAATGTTGTAGGCCCGTGTGCTCAGATTCGGGTGCACGTTAAAGAGCCCCAGGTGGTCAAAATTTCCGGAGCCCTCCACTACGGCGTCTCTCATAATCATATGGTGGTTTTGGGACGCGCTCGCTCCACTTATCAATCAATCATCAAACGCGTGCCGTAGCGGAGGCCGTAGATTTCGACCATCTGGCGTTCTCTGCGGCGTGCCAACGCGCACAAATATGGTCTTTCTCTTCCGCCAAAATGCGTGACCACCGCGACCAGCACTGCACCTTCGGCTTACGGGTTAGCAACTAAGCATGGTGGTTCCATGAATGCGGTGCAGTGTTACGCAGGCTCAAGAATGAAGAAACGCGTCTAATGGTGGAGGCCTGCCATATCGATAGTAGTGCAGAGCACCTGCGTGAGTCAGCTTTTGATTCGCTTTCATGAAATTAAATGCTCAGACATTTGTCTCTCACGTGGAACCATACGAGTGCCGGAATGACAGGTGGCGCTATACACGTATACATCCTGATCGGGAGCAGAGAAGCTTTGTTAGTTGTTAACGCCCGAGGTTCGCCCTTGCAGCTGACAGCCGGTGCTTGGGTTGCCTTGCTCCATCTAGCCCGTATCCTTTGAAGCGCTTGTGTTATTTCGTGCTTGTCACCGTTTCAAGCTATCTGTCAACTAGACCGGCATCAGACGTTTGCTAAGTGATGAATCATGATTTATGGGACAGTACGTGTACAGCGACTGTGCACCTTCAATCATCTTAGAGGAAGAAAGGAGCTGGAACGTTTATGTTTTGAACTATTTTAGTTTAAAGTGGTGCACAAAGCAAAGCGGACTTGAGAAGTGCGTCATGGACTCACACTGTGTACGATGACATCGTCATTTCTCGTGCGTCAACTGCAGTGGCGCATCCAGTGGGGAGGAAGGCAATCGCTCCCCCCCCTCCCCATAAGCCTGTGTCAGCACCCATAATTTCTTAAAATTACTTATACCCCCCCCTCCCCCCCCCCTCTTTTGTGCTTTTCATACACCTCGATCACCAGTTAGAACGATTGAATGGGACCACTGTGAGTACACATTGACAGTGTTTATGCTATGACGCGGGGTTATCGTGCTAGTAAAAAGTTAAACCCCTCTCCCCTCTTTCCTGTGTTACTTCAAGTGACCGCCCCCCTTAAAATGAGTTACTGGATCTGCCCCTGATCAACTATAGAACACAATGCACGCTTTTTGATGATTGATTGATTTGTGAGGTTTAACGTCCCAAAACCTTCATATGATTGTGAGAGACGCCTTAGTGGAGGGCTTCGGGAATTTCGACCACCTGAGGTTCTGTAACGTGCACCCAAATATGAGCACACAGGCCTACAACATTTCCGCCTCCATCGGAAATGCAGCCACCAGCCGGGATTTATCCCGCGACCTGCGGGTCAGCAGCCGAGTACCTTAGCCACTAGACCACCGCGAAGGGGCACGCTTTCTGTTGCACCTCATGAGTGTTTTGCTCTGGTTTATCATATCAGTTTTCTATTATTTTGTTCTCGACCCGCCACATCATGAATGTTCTCTGCCTCTGCAATGGTCTCTTGTGTACTTTATTCTACACCATCGTTTCTTTTTATGCTCTTCAAAAGTTGTGGGGCCTCCGTATTTCCCAGTCTCGGCAGTACATCTGCGCCCGTAATTATTAACGACTAGTGCATCCGTTCGACGTTCTTGCGTTACTTGAAATAATCCCGGATCATTGCTTCGATTTACATTGTTCACAGTGTAGGCAGGAAAAGGAGGGTGCGCTATGGAAAAAAAAACTGCGAGGCCTGCATGGCTATCGCAACTCATTAGCCCTAATGACGAAGGCGCTCTGCCATGCAGGCATGGGTTCGGCCACGATTGGCTTCAAACCAGAAGGAAAGTCATGTCCACTGGGTCGACTACGGGAGCCACCGCTTACCCAGCGTGAAGGTATTTTTCTTTTTTCTTTTCGAACTCTCGGCCACTGGTAAGGTGATCGCCGCGACGTAGGGGCCACGTCGTACGCACGACTCATTGTGGGGCGAGTAGGTTGGTGGGCTGTAGAAAGAGGGAGAGGGTGGTTTGGAAGAGGGCGAAGGTCAGGCCCAGCTGCGCCCGGAGTGCGACCTCAAATTGGCTTCTATATATAACTGTGCCCCGCCTCTTAGAGAGCGGCGTTGATTGGGTCGGCGTATTGTTATAGATACCCCGCGCTGGGGTGGCTACCGCGAGGAGCGCCATGCTTCGTCAAAAATAAAAAAAGAGTAACAAAGTTCGGCGAAGCCATATAGGAGAAGAGACCCCAACAACTACAGATTGTATCTGTATTGCACGTGGTACTAGGTATAATCACGTCACTGACAAGAGGGGTTACAGGCGAGCGCCGGGAAATGGCCAGGTGTCGCTGCCGTGCTCTCGAACCGTTACATGGAAGGCATGCGTGTCGGCTCGTAATTTCCATGGCGTTCGGCCGAAACAATGCACTATTGGACGGGATCGCGAATGGCGGATCACGCCACATAAGAGGAAATGGAAAGCGCCGTTTCCCGTTCGCTTCCACGGATTCTACACACACTGTCTCGCGAAGTGGGGAGCAAGCGTGTATTATAAGAGAGATGAGAAGAGTTTGAATCTGGGCCAGTCGGTTCAGGATACTCGAAGAAAGCAGCAAACGCACGCGGGGCACACGTAAAATGTGCCACACGTACGTGTAGCGTACAACATTACGTTGACCTGTGATAAGGTATACATCGGCCAAACTGGCCGTTGTATTGGTACTATGCTGCGTGAGCACTACGCTTGTTTGAGCTTCAACGACGGGGCTCATCTCGCACGTCCCTGTCGTGAATGTGTTCGCCACCCACTTTTTGGTAGTCTCACTTATCTAGGAAGACGAAAGAGAAAGGAAGAACGTGAAATAGTCAAGATATACTACACTCGGAAAAGCGTATATAAATGTATAAGCACGTAAATTTGCCTCACTGAAAAGCAAGTTAGTGTGTTGGAATGATGACAAGAAATATGATTGTGCACTCTATCTTTCGCCAGGTGACGTTGTAAATGATATTGACGTGCTGCACATGTGTTGTGAGGTTTCTTGGATGAATGCTTCTCTTTAATAACGCCACAGTTCTTAGTTCCAGTGATGTTTGCGTCAGCCACCTTCTCGTGCCCCGTGCTTTTGCTGGCTTTCTTCAAGTCACGGTACAAGAATACTTTCTGTAAGCGAACGCCGGGACTATCCGGAGCACGATAATGTTTTGCTTCGCAAGGAGCCCGAGAGAGGGCGCTAAAAACTTTGCCCCAGCCCCCCTCCTCCCTCGCGGTGCAGGAAAGCCCCGTACATAGTAAAGTAGCGGCGCTCATTTATTAGGCACTGCGCCATGCTCTCGACCGAGTTGCAGAAATTAGGTGCCTTTTCTCATCTTCTAACCACTACCACCACCATTTATTGTCACCACAATACCCTCGCCGCACTGTCAACCTCCTCCTTTATCACCCCCTCTTTCGCGGCGTCACTTTATGCGTATCGCGTGGTTGTTATCGCGCGATAATCCGGTTTTCTCAGATTTGGAGACCGTCGCCCACGTGCAGGGTGTGCTTTGCGGAATTTACCAGCAGCCCGCCACGGTCCTCAGTCTGGGGAGCCATCTATCGGCATGAACATAATCGGTCCCTCCCCGCCAAGCGCTCGCTTCGCGGCGTTCACTCACCTAAAGTATTCTTGCACCGTGCTTCAAGTAAATCAAGTAAGAGAGATGGCTTTTCAGCAGAGTGATGTAGTGCCGGGAAACAAAACGCGCAGTAAAAGTGGGTGCAAGACATCGCTCGAGACGTTACCGTGCAGCATGGAGATCAAGATGTCGTATAATCCTAATATGTAGACTGAGGTGCAGCATGGACGGCAGAGAAGTCACGTGAGTAAAAACGTCTATTACATACAGATACTAATGCGTTTATTACCGGCAAAACATATATTGATCGAAATTTGTAGTGACAGTGACTAATCATCGCTACTCATTGCTCACCTCTTAGGATAATTTATATAAGTTGTCTATATAGTAAGTTTAACTACTCTTTAGAACTAATGCAGTCTAGCTTGGACCGTATAACAAACTTGCGTTATTATACGGGTTACATCTTTTCCAGAATTGATTGTAGAATATATAAAAGGATCGCATTGGAAGAGGGTTGACAAATAGCACTGGAAATTAAAAAGAAGGCAATAGCAGTGTGACATTTAACGTTTGTCAGAAACAAGTGTCAGTGGTTGACCCGTGTCACAAGGGGGGGGGGGGGCTGTAACCTACGCCATACCACTTCGCAGTTCTCGATCGTGTTATTAGGGGCGAAGCTCCTTAAGATGTAGATTGTTCCTTCCTCCGTCCATGCCCCGCCGCGGTGGTCTAGTGGCCAAGGTACTCGGCTGCTGACCCGCAGGTCGCGGGTTCGATTCCCGGCTGCGGCGGCTGCATTTCCGATGGAGGTGGAAATGTTGTAGGCCCGTGTACTCAGATTTGGGTGCACGTTAAAGAACCCCAGGTGGTCAAAATTTCCGGAGCCCTCCACTACGGCGTCTCTCATAATCAAATCGTGGTTTTGGGACGTTAAACCCCACAAATCAATCAATCAATCAATCAATCCTTCCTCCGTCCATAGTATGTAGCCAGCTCTAGTTTATGAATTGCTCACTAGATGGCGTTGTGTGTCTATAAGTAAATTTGTAATTAAGATCACTAGATGGCGATAGGATATTCTCATAGTTGATGATTGAAGTGGGGGCTGGATGAACGGATGGACAGACAGACAGACAGACAGATGAACGGGCGCTTTGGCTCACTCATAATTCACTCCGTGTATATGCTGTAGTTTTTTGCCAAAATCAGTACTGCCAGAACCTGAGTCTTCAGCGGCGTGTTCCTCTACCAGTGACGTCATACGTGGGCGTTCTCACTCACCCGGAAATTTCACTGCTTCGCTCTTAATAAAAAATCACGACATATCCACGGAGTGAATGATGGTGAGTGGGGTGAAGCATCCGTCAGCTCGTCCGTGCTTCCGTACATCCGTCCGTCCGTTCGTTCTTGCTTCCGTCCTTCGCGCGACCATCTGCGCGACGGTTCGTACGTCTGTCCGTCCATTCGTACATATCCCTCCATACTTCAGCGCGTCCATCCATCCATCCATCCATCCATCCATCCATCCATCCATCCATCCATCCATCCATCCATCCATCCATCCATCCATCCATCCAGCCAGCCATCCGTCCGTCCGTCCGTCCGTCTGCTAGTCTGACTGTCCGTCCGTCCATGCGTCCATCTAGTGCACACTCCAAGTACCACCATCTCGCATCCCCTGTGGCACATACTTGCTTTAGCGCGGGTACGTGCCACCGGTGGCTACCTACTACTACTCCATACGTCGGAGGATGTACAGACTCACGCCTTAAGGAGCTTCGCCCCTAAAGCTCGGAGCACGCGCACCGGTAAGGTGAACAGAATACTCAGCGAATGATATCGCGACGATGAAAACTCGTGGTAGAGAACACTCTCGGCTTCTGATCACCGCTCACGGGCCAACTTTAAATAGACAGGTCCTCGGGCGTCATAACACTACACACGCGCACGGAGCGTGCTACTTCTCGGACCGAGCTTAACGTACACCGTGTAGCTTTCGAAGCGGGCAATACACGCAGACAAAAGTGGCCCGGATACGCCGCCGGGAGCTCGGTTTCACTTGAGAGCCGATTGTGCACGGGAGGAGAGATCGTGGAGGCGTGTTTGCTTCGGAATGACAGCGCCCCGAGCGGCGGATCGTCTACGTGGGAGCAGATCGTGAAACGGGCGATGCGCCTCCGGAAAAACGGGGGCCTGCTGACCTGGCCGGGCCCTGGAGGTCAGCTTCCTGGTCGTGCATCTGCCATGCTCGTTGAAACAGCGTGGGCAGTTTAGTTGTGTACGTGCGGAAGGTGCGGGCACCTGCCTATTTATAACCGCGTCACGTACAAGCAGACGAGGTGAGCCTAAACTTCGCACCCAAAGTGAACTACAGCCACCGTATATTTTTTTCTTCTTCTCGTTTTCGTTCTGTGACGTCTCGAAAATTAGAGTGTACAGGACGGCGGACGCGTTTTCTCACCACTTTCGCACGACCGCACAGTCGAGAAGCAGGGACAGAAACGGGCAGTATAATAAAGATGGGGAAGAACTTGCTTTGTTCAAGTCCTTCATGGTTGCCATCTTCTCTACTTCCCTCTCATTTCTTACCCGGAAATCTGGCAGTATTGAAAGGGTGTAAAAAAAAAGATTGTTGCGTCGTTGTTATTGTTTATACTTTCATAACTCGGATCATCTGGAGGAAGCAAGGGCCGGGTGGTTGAGAAGCCGTGCGGGACCAGACTATGCCAACTAAGAGGGCCTTTGTTGCGCTCTTTAGAGACTAGAGGAAGCTGGACAAGAAGACTCGTGCTCGAATGTTCTGCAGAGAGTGCTTGTGAGTATGCGATAGGAAAGCGGCGGGTGTAGGAAGTACAAGTTTGGGAGCGATCTCTTTGAGAACAAGCAGGAGCCAGCAAAGCGTGACCAAGTGTACAGTTAAGAGTCATTTTCCTTATGCGGAGATTCAGTATTGTCAAGAGGACACTATAGGCGGAGTAAAAGGAACTTTCCTCTTGTCTTGTACCGGAAAGAATATATAAGCACCGTCCAGTGTGTGCAAAGGATCAGTCGCACATCAGCGGTGATAGGGCACGTAATACCACTCGCGGCGGTCAAACATAGTCGTGCTCTTTTCAGAAAAGGAAAGCCTTGCGGGCTCGATTACTGCGATACCGCTGCCCACAGACTCCCTTTCGGGCATGATGTCACTTGTGAGACGTTATTCCTGGCAGGGTTTCGTAACGCTTATCGAAGCCAGTTTTGCCGAACGTGAATTGACGTCTCATGAGTGATGCGTCCACAGATAGTGAAAAATAAAACGAGCAGGTCTGAGACAGCATTTGGAACGTGTAACGTGTGGGGTGGTCGTAAAGGGTGTTGTATTTTAACAAATCTGGAATATCTTGAAACATTGATAACACGTTTCTTTCTTTCTTTCTTTCTTTCTTTCTTTCTTTCTTTCTTTCTTTCTTTCTTTCTTTCTTTCTTTCTTTCTTTCTTTCTTTCTTTTTTCTTTCTTTCTTTCTTATTCCTTCGGCACTATTTCTTGAACTATTTCAAACAGTATACCATGCTTTTGTTTTGGAAACTGACTATGAGATGAGTTTGAAAACAGCATTCACCGAGAGATGTCAGTAGTTTTCAGCTAAAGGTAAGCATTTTATTAGGAAACTAAAGATAAGAGAAAAGCAACAACAAGCAAACGGCAGTCTGCATTGGTAAAAGCTGATGCGTGCTATCTTGCAACCATTTTATATATATATATATATATATATATATATATATATATATATATATATATATATATATATATATATATATATATATATATATATTGCCACGGTATATGGAACACAAAGTGACACTGGAGCACATCCGCCTGCCCGGCCTCTACGTCAGATCAGAAAGAACCAACCCGCAAAAAAAAAAAAAAAACGCGCGTGGGAAAGTAGCGGACCGAAAGATCAACAATACTCCAGGTTCCACTCATGACAAAAAAAAATAGTTAAATAATTCGAATAAGCAATACTCGAAGTGTCGTCGAATAAGTAGAAAACAAAAGAAGCGCTAAGAGCAGGACGTTACGTGTGTATCTTACATAATGATTGAAAGATTGGGTAATTGCTGGCCGCACTTGAATATTTCTTGAACAGCGCAACGAAGACGCCCCGGACGGAAGAAATTAAGGGGACAAACCACGGCGCTTACTTCCAAACGAACGCTTGTTCACATGGAATAGTGGCTTCTCTGGCGTGAGGGGTGCCACAGTGTTTCTTTCTTCTTCCACGTGCTTTTAAAAAATAATAATCACTTGCGAGTCAACACTGTGGGTTGTCCCCTTTTCTCTTTTGTCCGGGTGCGTCTTCGCGCTGTTTGGAAAATATTCAAATTGGTGTCTGTTACTTCGACAAATAACGCCAGCACCGCTGGGCGCGATGTGCTTTGTCACTTCACGGTGTATAGCTTCATAGATCGCCGGACACTATCATTTATGGAGCGTCATACACAGATTCGGGCATGAAAACGGAAGATACTCCCTTATCAGATAGCAACGTGTCCTGCGTGGTGTAAGCGCCAGAACATCGAAATGAAGTTACGCGCCAAGATGTCGCTTTGTTCGAGGGGGCCGCATCGTTAAATAACTCGGCGTCTGTGACGTTTTACATTTCATAAATCACATGCGTAACATCCCACGTGGTGCTTCTTTTTGGGAAAAGGCCTCTCAGGAATTGGGGCTGCTGACCATTTCACGAGTTTAATCGATTTGGTTGATATGTGGGGTTTAACGTCCCGAAACCACCATGTGATTTAACATGTGATTTAACGTCCTAAAACCACCATGAGACGCCGAAGTGGAGGGCTCCGGAAATTTCGACCACCCGGGGTTCTTTAACATGCACCCGAATCTGAGCAAACGGGCCTACCACGAGTTTAATCGACAGCGACACGACGGGAACGTAATTATGACCGCAGGCACAAGAAATACGTTGTCCGCAGGCATGTTTTGATCTTGTAAATCGATTCTGATGAATACCATAAACTGCTTTAAGTGTTACGAGAGGGAAATTCGCATAGTGTAAGGTTTTCTTCTAAAAAAAAAAATCCGCATGAATTGCTTCTTGAATTCGTGTTACAAACAGATGGCTCGTCAATTTTCCTTTTGATGTTTTAGTATTGTAAGTTAAGGGCAAGTTGCTTCATCTTCAATGTAAGCTAAGAATAGCGCAGCTATAAAGAAATAAGGGCAAACATGCAGGACAAACACCCACTACCGGTCAAATGCTTTTCGTTGCGTAGTCGAGCATTTTTCATTGATGTTTCTGTTTTCGCTCCAAAGATGAAGCCCATATGAGTGAACTAAAATTGATATCTCCAAAAACTGACCGGTAGATCACAACCCTACGTTTCTGAAGAAGTCGTAAGCTGTTAGCCTACGTGCCGCCTCTGATACGTCTACTATCTTCGGGCAGAATGGCGCTGGGCAGCCATTCTGCCAAAAGAAAGTGGACGAAGGATTTGTGGACTAACTTCCGGATGTGGGGCTGCCTTTTCTCTAAATAGGCAAAAAAGCATGCCACCATTTCGATTTTGCTGTTTCGCGGTAGTTGCTTCTCCCGAATACTAAATATGGACGCAGACTTAGGGGCTGAAGGGCCGTGGTGTTTGGCTGGATGCAAACGTGTTTACAGAAATGGGCTAAAGCCACCTTAATGTTCTCACGTAGGTGCAACATTTCAGACTCCACTTTCCCGGATACAGGGATTTCACACGGATGGTGTTCTTTGCCAGCGCACTCCAACGAAAAGCCTTGCACACAGCCGTGTCTGCCTTGAATAACAAGCACTGTGCGTTAAAGTCGTTGGACACACTTATTTCGCAATGTAGTATACGAGCTACAGATCGTAGGAACAAGTTTACCGCAGTATGCCGCATTGTGACGTGCAAGTGCGATGCCACGCGAGATACGCGGCATATGAAGAAATATTGATGTAATCTGAAAAAAAAAATGAAATATTACAGTGAACCAACTGATGTCCGGAGGGTGCCATAATGATGCGAGCGTGATTGGGAACCCTTCTGTATATGCAAGGTGGTAGGGATGCATAGAATTTCAAGTGCGATAATTATTCGCGTATATAGTGTGACGAGCTGTACCTTGCCTTGCAAACTTGCCAGATTTCGTATAAGCCGCGCGGCGTTATCGTTTGCATGGTGCAGCTGCAAGCGGAAAGTATTTGTATCGCTCTTTTCACCCTTACCCCTCTTTTCTTTTTCACCGCTAAGATAGATGATACGCAACAGGTTGCCTTTCCGAAGGGGTGGATATATAGTATACGATAGGACGCGGCGGTAAATTGCTTGGAAGGTATAAAGAAGTTGGGAACGTTTCCCCGACCATGTGCTCTTCCGTTCAACTGCCGTCTTTCTGAACAGGAAGCCATGGCACCAACTCACTCGATTGAAATTCCCCGTGCCTGTTATGAGTTGATGTGAGAGGACGCCGTAGCTGGTATAATCCGGCCAAGCAAAGACAGGGTCGTGCTATGCACGAATCAAAGCGCGCTTGTATAGTGTTCAAAAAGTACGGAGTGCTGTTTCAAGACGCATCTGGGTGTAGAGGAGGAGGAAGAAGGAAAGAGGAAGGACAGGGAGTGCATGTGTGCGTGTGTGTGCGGGATAGATAGATAGATAGATAGATAGATAGATAGATAGATAGATAGATAGATAGATAGATAGATAGATAGATAGATAGATAGATAGATAGATAGATAGATAGAAAATTAATCTGGAAAAGTGTCCAGCTGGAGCGGCCTTTCTAGAATGATAGCTAAGGTGGTTTGGTGTTACACAATGTTCCCTATAGTTTCGAACTTTCGACGTCGAGATCAAGCGCCTGTTAGATAATGCACTGCCACCCCCAGTTCTTAATAGAGACGTCTGTACAACAACAAATCCTTCAATTAAGACCGTCAAGGAAAGGCAAGGTTTATGTTCAGTACCCATGAGATGATGATATATGCAGTTTAATGGCACAACGGCCATTTGATGGTGTCCATAAGAATCAAATTAAGTAGGGTGCCTGTCATTCACACTAAATACTAAATGTATTCTGTTGATTCTTATTGTCGCCTTCTTTCAGACGTCATTAGTTGCGCTAACCCCATGAAAGATGCCCACAAGGAGACCTTTCTTAGTAATTGTTCCTCGTGCTTGCAGCCGAAATACCCAGATAATGACGCGACAGTTATGCTAGCGCATACAGCTAATCATGGCTGTCGCGCATTAGCAAAGCACAGACATTCGTGTATAATGCATGAAGAGGATATAATAAAGAGGCCTTTCATGCACGCCTACAGCATCCGATGGCCTGTCTCGAAGTATACGGACTAGACACAATGAAAACAACATGCTTCTTCAGGTGATCGCCGCGCCTCTTCGGAATTCCGCCGCGTCAAGAGCCACTCAGGTGCGATGCTTATGATCGAAGAATAGGCTTTTCCGCTCACGTAATGTCCCTCGAGACTCTTGAGATACTAATAAACGAATATTGTTGATTCGTTATTACGCTATGTAAATAGGCAAGTCGAAAGTGCAAGAACCGAACACACTTTCACAGTTCCACTGGCTTTCATTCAAACTTATATTTATGCCCTCGTTCTTATATAGTTCGCCGGTGCTTGTCCATTCTTAACTAAGCATGGCAAACTGTCTTTGTTTCCTGCTGATTGTGGCTTTTATCTAGGTCTCGTTTAGTTCTTGCATAACCAACGCTGTTTGTTGCGCGCACAGAGTAAGTACATGCGCTAAGAACAAGCTACGAGTGGGCGGGAACGGCCAAGGGCACACGCGCACCGGTCAATGGGTTTAGTGTCACCGCCCGCACCTATCTCTCGACAATCTCGACAGCCGTGTTCCTCGTTTTGCTTTGCGCCCATCTCTTTTGAGCGTGAATCGGGCGAAACGCAATAAGCACTCGCTCCTTGCCTCGTGCGCGTTGCTTGGTCGAGTGAGTGAGTGAGTGAGTGAGTGAGTGAGTGAGTGAGTGAACGAAGGAAGGAGCAGCGCACGTGCGTGAGTTTGTTCAGAGGCGTATATGGGGCTGCACGCGTTCGACAAGCTTACAGAAAAAAAAAAGGAAATAACAGCAGCGAAAGAGGAAGATGAGACTTCATTATGAATCGACAGCTGTCCGTTCGAAGCTAGTGTAGTATAATCGGTAGTGCGCTGGTCGGGAGAAAGTGGGGGAAATTGGGTCTCGGGAAACAAGAAAGATAAAAAATGAGGACTGCAGGAGACGAGTGCGAGTAATATAGCTTTCGGTTTCGAAGGCTGACAAGCGGCGAAGGGGGGGGGGGGGGGGCTGCCACGTCGCGCTGTGTTGCCCGTCAGCCCAGCTTTCCGGGAGAAGGCTACATTTTGTGCCCCGCTGGTTCCTTTAGATAGACTTGACAGGCTACGTCTTGTACAAACACCGCGTCTTGTGCAAGCATGCCTACTCACTACTCCCACCCCTTTTCTCTTCGCTTACTTAAACAAAAAGGGGAAAGGGGCAAAAAGAACAGACTTTAGGACGTTCCCAACTTTTTTGACAAGCAGCTGAAAGTGAGAAATCGATGATCAAACGCTCTGCAGTGGGGAAGCTAGCAACAGTTTCTTGACAGCCCTGCTCTACACTTTTCGGGAACATTGAAGTTTTAAATGATGTCGCTGGGTACGTGTTTTGTTTTATTATTACTATCATTTTATTTTTATCCCTTCGAACACTTGATCGAACAAAAACCGACGCGGGGCTGACGGGTGCATATAGAGTTTCCTTTGATCCGCACTTTTCGCTCTTTATTTCGAGGAAAAAAGGCACGCGGTCTTGACAGGCTGGCTTTGTAAAATTGTTCTTTCTCGCGAGTCAGATGTCAGAGTGCAAACGCTGCGCCTGCTTGACCAGTCTCTCGAAGTCTGCGAAAATAAATGTAGATTTGCATTCTGTGGTTGAATGCAGTGGACACATGTAAGACAGTCTAGCAAACTAAGGCCAACTTACTAAAGGAAACCTAAAATAAGGACAACTTACAATGCTTCAGGCATATATGCAGTCAAAGAAATACCGTTAGGGAGCACATATGATTCGCGCTGAGTTGTTTACTTTAGAGATTTGAAATAAAAAGAACAAGACCGAATATACTAGGAAGCAGTGTAGGATAAACGCACATGTTAATCGCTCAAAGAGAGAAATGCCTTACGAAAATACGTGAAGATATTACATCAATTAGGATTAAAAGCAAAAGCAGCGCAAAACAGAACGTAAATCTGTGTGTGTGACGCTTAATACTTTCTGTTAAGTTGTTGCGACTGGAATAGCCTGATTGCCTTTGGGTTCAGAAAGAAAAAAAAGATAGAATTACGTTAACCTATAGTATATCCAGAATATTAAGCGTAAGAAGTGGGCTCATAACATAAACGGAGATACGTGGTTCACGCTCAAGTACAACGGCGTCAACATCAAGGATGATGCATGTTGCATAGTATTTTAATAAAAGACTACGCTATTATTGAAATGTCTAGACGCAGAAACGCGAAAAGATGGAGAGAAGAAATCAGAAGGCTGAGAAGTCGTCCTTATGTTCACATCAGATACGAGCATATCACATAGGATTCGCGATTCATTCACACCCGATAGCTTTACTGTAAAATGGGTGCAGCAAGGTCTGCAAGGATCGCTTTAGAAATTCTTTTCCTGCATCACATACATAAAACTTACAACCAGATGATGGCAGCGTCGCGTGCTTGTACAGAAGCGGTTAGGTTCAACATCATTCCCGATACCTTACGCCCTCTTACTTTTTAAACGCAACCATCAAAGCAAGTCAGTAAAAGGACTAGCCGGAATCAAGATCACTTAGAAAAGAACGAGAATAAAAATTCTGGGATTACACGTGCGGACGCAACAATGTTGTCATGGAAAATCATATCATCACAAGACGAGCGTCATGTGTAAATGCTATAGAAATCTTCCGGTGAGCTTGATTGACCATGGGGCGATTCACTCAAGCGACCCTGAATGATGGTCACACGACTGATAATTTGCTCATGCAGGCAAGGCTAAAAGAAAGGAGCATCTACATCATCATCATCATCATAATCATCATCATCATCATCATCATCATTTTCATAATCATCATTATAATCATCATCAGTAGCAGCAGCAGCAGCAGTAGGAGCAGCAGCATAAGCTCCCATAAGAAAGGCATGTCAAGTCCTTACTAACGAATAGCTTACAAAATTTAATGGTCACCGCCTTAGCTTAATTCTTACATCACACTCCTAGCTTTTTCTCATAAACATGTTCAACAGAGGAACACACACGATAGTGTGGAACTTCATTAGTAATGGCTCAAGATGAATCAATCATAATTTACTGAACTGTTTCTGACTTTAAGCGGTTATAGGCTTCAAGAAAACTGTGATAGGTTTTGTACGACATTTCATATGCTTACGATATCAGAATGCCAGACATGTTGACGAAACTTTCCCAAGCACTTCGGAGTACTTTTCTTATGGAGATGAGTGAACCGTGCATTTCTCCGAGGAGTGTTCAAACGTCAAGCAAACGAGGCTGTTAGAGTTATTAAACACGAGAGCATTTCGGCAACTAAATTAAACCGGCGTTGTCAATAACACTGAAGGCATGTGGGCTGAACGGCGGGAGCACTTTCAGGAAAAATGCGGTACACCTCCATTTTGGCGGCGAAGAGAAATACATGCTGCAAATCTTTAGCATATATATATATATATATATATATATATATATATATATATATATATATATATATATATATATATATATATATATATATATATATATATATATACGATAAGAAGGCTATATGAAACAAGCGAGTTAACTCGTTTAGATACCGCGTTGCCAGCTTAGCAATGTAGGCATCTGTAGAAGAAATAACAAAACCGGACTATTTAGGAGCACGAGTGCCGAGTGGTATTCTGATAGCAAACGTGTGTGTGGGAATCGCATAGGCAATGTGTTCGAGATATGCGTTTACGAGAGCACAAAAAAACTAACGTGGTAAATTTTTGCGTTGGTTAAGCCATGGGTTAACTTCAGGTGTAAAAAAATTACAAAAGTAAGTAAATATTACGTGGCGTACCGCACAGTTAGCTGTTTAAGGCACTTGTGAACGCGTCATAAAACGAACGGTGGCGTTTAAAAAATTGCTCCGATCGACAGCGGCTGACGGGATCGAAAAAGTATCGAGGGCGTAGCGGGTGTTTGGCTCGAGCCCTCCGGCCATAACCTATAGATGCACACATAGATAAAAAACTAAATAAAATAAAATAAAAACGTAATGGAAAAAATGGAAACTGATATCATAAGACCCTTATTGCTATGGATGTGACCACATCTCGATGTAATTACCGTTAGTATATAGATAGCATGCTAGCCGTGCCGCTGCAACACCGTCTGGCAGCGACGTTATAATTGCTGTTTACGGTGAGCGTGGGAGTAGTTATAATAATTGGTTAATATTATATTGCCTTATTCATCTCATGCCCGGGTAGATAAAGACGCGGTAATTACAGGTTCACTTTCTTCGGGACGCCATATATGGGGGCGCAAATATTTAATTAAGCGATGCAGCAAATAGGGGCCGCGTATCCACCGCATAGCAAGTTCTCGCTTGTCGAGGTGTACATGCAAAAACTAGGAATTGACCAGCATTATTGTTTTATTAAATTTATAAATTAATTCCGTATAACAGTTAGTCGTGTAAAATGAAGCGTATACTGGTACGACTAAGACGTGAAACGAGCTCGGCGTGGTGGCCGAGAAGAGTTACGACAGAATCGAAAGTTCGGCTAGTTGGATATGCAAGGTATAACTGTCCGTTCAAGCACACGAATAAACAGAAATGAAGAGAGGACAAGCGCTTTCTCGCAACTGATTGATTGATTGATATGTGTGGTTTAACGTCCCAAAACCACCATATGATTATGAGAGACGCCGTAGTGGAGGGCTCCGGAAATTTCGACCACCTGGGGTTCTTTAACGTGCACCCAAATCTGGGCACACGGGCCTACAAGATTTCCGCCTCCATCGGAAATGCAGCCGCCGCAGCCGGGATTCGAACACGCGACCTGCGGGTCAGCAGCCGAGTACCTTAGCCACTAGAGCACCGCGGCGGGGCACTTTCTCGCAACTAAACGATTTATTAGAAACAGAAGAATCATAAGAAGAAGGGAAGTGTCAGAAGAGCTAACTGTCATTACGCGAGTCGGTTGTCATACGAAGCCGTTTGAATGTGTAATCTGCATAATTTGCTCAACGCGTTACATGATGTGATGACCTGTGTTCATGTTGCGTTTCAACGTTTACTGTTGTATAGTTTGATATGGTTGTTTACGTATGGAAAAGAAGGCTTCGTCAAAGATATTGGACTCGCTCGCTGGATTCCGTGCCGACCGGTTGTGCCCTCGCGATCTCTGACGTCAGCCTAGCTCTGGCCGACGGGGCTCGCCCTACGTCATCTCCTGACGCCGATCTCCGATGACAGCGTAGCTCTGACCCACTGGACTTGCCCTACGCCACCTCCTGACGCCGACAAGAGCTCTCGCAAGTGGTGCCCCGTCCTCGGACTCCTGTGACCGTATTTCCATCTTTCCTATCTCTCCTATCCCCTCGATATGTCCTCGCTCGCTGGCTTAGCCCTTCTCTCTCTCTCTCTCTCTACACCTTTATTCCTCTTCTTTTAATCCCTCTACACCCCCATCCCTTGTGAGCTACTGCTGAGGTGTCGCACCCTAATGCTGACAGTTGCGGGGCTCACTTTTCTCTTCTTTTCCTTCTTATACACATAAACACTTCCCCCAGAGATACCCTCTAATTCGAACACAATGACCCGGTGAGTATGCTCAACATTGCGCTTGCTTAACGTCGAAGACTGTATGTTTAGGGATGTTTTACTGCGAAAATGATCTGCTCTCAGATACTTCCCGGACCATGACAACGAGCAGTGAATGCACGACGTCATGAGCCATGTACGGTGTCACACGCTTCCAAGTTTCATAATTCGGTTCACGAGTACGGCATGCTGCATCGCGTGCAAGTGCGCGTCATACAAAAAGAAAAAAAGTAAAGAAAAGAAAAACCCTAAATATCCAGACCACAGCTGTGTACGGTCTCGTGGACTGATACGATGCTTGCCAATAATTAAAACGAAGGGGCATTACTGAAGATGCTACTATACGCTATACACCGTCGTTACGACGAAAAACGTTCGTACTTATTTCCAGACCATACGTATTTCCATCCGTATTTATTCCAGACCATCCGTATTTATTTCCAGACCATCCATGGAGTGGACGTTGCACATGGCTCACCTGATTGCATGTTGCTACGTATACTGTATAACATACTTCACTACCATCAGGTATAGCACTCAGCCTGATAATCACTGCGTGTTGCGGTTATATGTCTTTATTTTCCAAGCATATATAAAAAATGAATTTCACGCCCTGGGGTACTCGCAGTTCATTGCTACGTTTTCGTTAAGCTTGCTGACGTCTTTCTACGAAAACTTTGCGTTAAATTTGCAAAAATATACTGTCATATAAACGAAACAAAAAAATATGTGCATTATTTTATAAGCGCCGGCTATCGCCTGCGAGGTTTGTACCTTACTCTTTCTTCCTTTCTTTCTTTTTCTCTTTCTCTCTTGCTTTCTTTCTCTCTTTCATTCTTTCTTTCTTTTTCTTTTTCTCTTTCTTTCTTTCTTTCTTTTTTTTTTGCGGTCGGCACTTGAGGTATTATTTGAGTATTGTGAGTAACCGCTTAACTTTATAAGCCTTTCGGACTCCCGGTGTAACGCAAGTTGGCGGTTAGCGTATTTCTAAGTTCCCTGCGATGCGATCGTAATCCAGTTCATTGCCCATGAAAGAAACTGGCGGACTTATTGGAAACCTTGTTATAAGATCTCCACAATGTTGTCATTATCTCCGCTTTGTAACACAAACCTGGAGTTAACGACCCATAAAACAAGCTCGGCAATTAGAGTTATGAAATGAAAGCTTGTTATCTACATGTTCTGCAACCTTGCTGGTATCAGCAAAGTGGATTTGCCGTTTTCTCATGTTTTTACCATTTTACAAAAGTATACCCACCGCGGTGAGTAATACCCGTGCCACACGGACATAGAAAACGACATTCGGTAGCGAACGCATTCAATTCCCGAATAACATTGTTTTTTTCGGCGGCGCTGCTACATGTCCAAAGCGAATGACATTTGACTTGATGATGTCGATTGCATCACCTTCCTCGTGAGCATTACGTGAGTATCAAAAAAAAAAAACAAATAAGCGTTTACAAGCTTCATACACATCAGATAATAAAAAATGCGTGAATAAGCACATTACGCTGTCGTTAGATTTCATTCCTTACTTTGTTTCACGACGTTGCAACCGACCATGTAGCAATTTAAGCCAAAGCTAGTCAGATCCACAGCGTCAAAGAAAATGGCACTTGTCGCATTTATTTTACAGCGTCTACCAGCTGAAGATAAGTTTTTAGCACTTGTTTAAATGATTAGTGTAAATAAAAGACGCGAGAAGCTTCCTTCCAGTCGAATCAAATGTCGTTTTATATAATTACTTCATCAGCTGTGCCGTCGAGAGTATACGCATTTCTCAGTCGAATGAGTTCTGCCGATGGCATTAGGTGACGAATGGCATTTGGGCGAATGCCATTTCGTTCATCCGTGTGGCACCGTGCGAATGACATTCAATCTGAAGGCATTAAGATGTAAATGTCATTTTCTCTGCCCGTGTGGCACGGGTATAAGTGATTATTGTACTTTACTGCTGTCACGAAGGTCGCGAGAACGAATCCCTGCCGCGGTGATCGCATTTTCACGGAGGCAAAATGCAAGAGACACGTGCGCTTAGATTTAGGAGTGTGGCAGTTTGGGCTAGTTGGTATGACATGACGATAGTTAAAGCGCGAAAACTTCTTGTCTGTTTGTCGTAGTTCTGTTCTCGCACTCTATTGTCATAGATTTAGGAGCTCGTTTATATGATCCCTAGGTGATCAAAGTTTCCGGAGCCTCGCATAATCACATCACTGCGTCTCGCATAATCACATCGTGGTTTTGATAGATAATTGTAGAGATACAGCGTAAAACTCCCAATATTATTATTATTATTATTATTCAATATAACTATTTGCAACCCTCCACGGTGGTCTAGTGGCTGAGGCACTCGGCTGTTGACCAGCAGGTCTCGGGATCGAATCCCGGCTGCGGCGGCTGCATTTCCGATGGAGGCGATAAATGCTTGAGGTCCGTGTGCCTAGATTGAGGCGTACGTTAAAGAACCTCAGGTGGTCGAACTTTCCGGAGCCCTCCACTAACGGCGTCTCTCGTGATCATATGGTGGTTTGGGGACGTTAAACTCCACATATCAATCAATCCACTACGGCGCCTCTCGTAATCATAATATGGTTTTTGGACGTTAAACCCCAGTGATTATTATTTACGATAACTCCTTGCCTTATCGAGCGTGTCCTTAAACCTTCTTTGCTTTTTCCACCGTTGTTTTATAGAAAACGAAGATAAGGGAGATGGAGAAAAGTGAATGTAGGAGTGACGCTCGCAAAGCGCGCGCTACTCACGTGTTCTCCGCCTCTAGCCATGTGTGTTCGTGTGTAAAAGATCCCTTGGCTTCTGCTGACGACGCGTTTCACTGATCTCTTACGCTGTCCGCGCTCTCCGCAGGCACTTTCACGGCCGCGCGGAGCTCTTATAGCAGCCGCGATTCGGGTCAGCAGCGGACGCTCCTCCGCCCTCCTCTCCGCATCTTCTCTCCGGCAGCTGACGACAAAACTCGGCAGCCGCATCGGACGAGGAAGTGGCAGGTGGGCGAGTGGAAGGCTGCGGTGTCGCGGGCTCGGCTTGGCTTGGCCCGCCGGTGTTTCGGGAGAGGCCAGAAGCGAGCCCGGGGTCAACCATGGAGGTCGTGGGTGCGTTGGAAGCCGGAGCGAAAGTGGCTCGCCGCTGTACGTCCGCACCGGCGCCGTATAAGCGTCCAGGTTCCTCGGTTCGCGAAGTGCGTGTGTCGGTGCGCGTGCTTGCTTACGCGCTGGCGTGCGTTTTGTCTATGATTGCGTTTACGCGAGCTCGCGTCTTTCTATTTGCGCGCGTTTACGCGCTCTCGTATTACCTCCGTGTTTTTCGCGGGGCCCATTCTCGTACCTTGACGCGGTAGTCGACGTGTAAACATCAGATGCGTGTTTGCATATATATCGTGTACGCGGAACAGGGCTGGCGACCTTCCTTGTGTTGCAGTCGTGTCGATCATGCATCAGAGGCCTGTTTGGGTTCGCCGCACTACGTAGGAGAAGGGCGGATAAAATATACAACGACAAGGGAGGGGCGCGTCAATGGTGATCACGGGCAAATGTGCAAGAG
Source organism: Rhipicephalus annulatus (assembly GCA_013436015.1). Taxonomy (NCBI): domain Eukaryota; kingdom Metazoa; phylum Arthropoda; class Arachnida; order Ixodida; family Ixodidae; genus Rhipicephalus; species Rhipicephalus annulatus. The sequence goes on along the minus strand of WOVY01002611.1, from coordinate 22,846 downwards.
GGAAATCGACTCGGGCACCACCGGCAGGCGATCGTTGTTGATGCAAATGGGTGTTTAGAAGATGCTCGATTGAGTGCTCGACGAGGTTTCCGAGAGTGTTAGTGCCACGAGCGATCGAGAATAGCTTAACGTGTGAGAAGCCTTTGAGATTTGGATGGCTGGCGTGAGTGAATTTGCCACGATTGACGAGTGGGCGATGCAGTGCCGTTCCTCTTTCTAGCTTATTTTCGCTTATGTTCCGGTCGTTGAGATTTCCTTCGGGTACTGAACATTTCGCTATGCGTGAAGACCATATATTGTGCAAGTGTCCGCATGTCTCACCTGTTAACCAAACAAGTGATTTGTCGGAGTCTTGTGAACTTCGCGGCGACCAACACTTTGCACCCTTGTAGATCACGTGGGCATCCTGTCGCATGCACGAGTGCGTTGGAAGGCGAGTATTAGGTCTCTGTAATTGTATCATACGTTGCCCACAGACATCCACTAATGTTGAGTGTCAAACCATGGTGCTCTATAATCGATGCCTGCCCAGCGCATTAAATACTAACAGCAGAATGGGCAGAGAAAACATGAGGGAAACATCGATCCCATTAGACATGTTGCGGCCGCAGTGAGGCATAAATTATTTATAAGGTGATAGCAGCCGTGACACTTGACGAAGACTTCCGTGGCAGTGACGTGTGCTAAGGAGAATTGATCAAGAATTGATAGACTGACGCTCATGAATGTATTAACGACAAGCGAAGCTCGCGTGCAGCCCTCAGCCACTTCTATCTTACGGTATGCATCTATCGACAACAAAATTACTGTCAACATTGTTTACTTCTAAAACAGAATATTTTTTTCTAGCTTGTTGAGGCTGCAAAAATAGCGAGTACCAGTATATAGGAAGGAGTTGTTCACTTAAAATTTATGTAAAACAAAGAAGGGAAGGAAAAATAAATTTTTGTAACCGTCAAGAATTCAACCCCCTGCCCCCCCTCATTACTGACCACCATTACTGACCCCCCTCATTACTGGTCAGTAATGAGGGGGGGTGGGGGAGGTTGAATTCACTGTGCCCTGTTCGCAGAGCACCATTGGCTGATTTGTTCGAGAAAGTGATGGGAAGTAGTGCATTGGTCACGTTGCTACCTTGCTAGTCATATGCGGAATGATATTTTAGGCAGGGCATCTACATTGTGCGTCTCACGCGCTGCTACTAAGAACGCACTTCTCCTCTCACCACCATGTTAGAACTCCTGCACTTATGACAACTATCGTTGTCAAAAGATTCTTTGACCACGACTATATGTTCTGCATGTTAGAAGAGAAATACAAGAGCTTTTGCAGGTCCTGGTGACGAATGAATGATTGAAACCACTTTTATTTCACTTTGTTCACGCCGGTGGTGGTGCGGTGGACCTGGTGACGACAATCTGAACGCTTTCTTCCTTTCTTTCTTTCTTTCTTTCTTTCTTTCTTCCTTTCTTTCTTTCTTTCTTTCTTTCTTTCTTTCTTTCTTTCTTTCTTCTTTCTTCCACCCGTAACTTCTTGTGTAGCTTGGCCAAATGGTCGTGCATTTAGTCAACGTCCTTACTTTTTAATATGCCTTCCTCTCCCGGTCGTCACTATGTGATACAGTTGGTTAAAGCGTAATAATAATACAAATAGTTTCATAGATCCAAATCTATTTCAAGAAAGCCCCCTGACTCTACGCGTTCTGTGTGAAAAATGGCTCACCGTGGAATCTCATCGCGTCATGACGACGGGGAAGTCGCTTAGCTGCTATCGTGTACTCGACAAAGGTCCCATGATGGTTCCGGTATCTCGCGCTCAAGGCATGCGTGGCACTTTTTCACGCAGAACGGTACTTTGTCTGTGTCACTCCGAAACAGTCTCCTATATCTTTTCCCTCGTTCTGTAACAGCAACAAACGCGAGGTTTAGCGCCCATGTTTTAACGGTGACTCGGCGGTCGCAACGCAAACATCACTCAGACTCGGACGCAGCGCGCTCTTTTTACCTAATGAAAACACACCCGCAACGAACGAACAAACGAACGAACGACGCCCATTAACGGAACAGTGGGCCGAAATCTGCACGGAAACGCTACTGGTTTCGTTTGATACACCGTATACAACGACGCGGCGCCGTCACTGGTGCCTTCTTTCTCGGCTCGAAAGCGAAACAAAATAAAGTCATTAGAAAAAAGAAACACTCTAAAAGAAACATACAAGAGGGTGTCGTTTTAGCCAGCGTACTGTAATGGGCTCGCGGGCGCCTTCGAGAAACAAAAAGAGTACACCACCGCTAGAGGAGGTCGGTGGCCCAGCTCAAGGCTCAATCTGAGCCGGAGCCCGAGCCGACGACGCAGAGGAGTATAATAACGCCGGAGGAAGGAAGGAAGGAAGGAGGTCGACGTAACGACACTAGTGCACTATTGATCTTTTGGACACGAGTACGCGAAAAGAAAAAAAAGAAAAAATGATAAAGAATGGGGCGAGAAGAAGCGGACGATCCCCGTTTCTCGCATCTGTTCCTCGGCATAAAAGGAACCCGGGCGCTTGTTGCTCCCCAACCCCCGTTCACTCTTACGGTCCTTCTTGCTTCGTCTCGTAAAAGGCGCGTGTGGCGAAATTCTTTTACTTTCTTGCTGTCGAGAGTAGAGATACTACCGTAGATGAAGAACGAGAAAAAAGCATCCTCGCCGTAGCCGTCGCCGCTGATGCTGTTGCCGTCGCTCCGGCATAGTTTATGCTATCTTTCGAGCTGAGTCGATGTGCGCGAGCTCACAGTGCATGCCTACAGATACGCTGCACCAGATGCGTAGAGGGAACCATCTAGCGTGCGGCGTTCAGCAAAGGGCCATTTATAATAACGCGGGTGGCACGACTGAGGCGAGATGGCGGAGAGTGGCAACATTATCTTGATAAGTGACTCGGTGTCTAAGCGAACTTTTTTTTTTCTTTTTCGGGGCTTGCCTGAATTTTGACCGGGGTTACTGGCGCGCGCTTGAAGGGGGAGATTGACGTTGTAGAATGCCTTTTTTATTTTCTGAGCCTGGTGTATTGTAGAACTTCATTGACGAGCGTGGTCAGCGTTTCTTGCACTCGCACGCTGAAGCTCATTCGCTGATCAGGCATGGACGCGTAAGCTTGTACGATGAAATAACCAATAAGCTGAGTCATAAAGCCGGTACCGAGATAAACACATTTCTGAGTGCGCTGCCAGCAAAGTGCACGATGCCGTGGAAGAATGGTCGCATAAAAATGAAAATTGTGATGATAAATGGCGAAAAGTACACTAATATTAGAAATTAGGATTAGAATGTTGTAGGTAGCTGGTGGAGCAATGTGCCGTATGAATTAAGGCACGAACATTGCAGAATTATACTTGTCCAAACCACCTATGATACGCAAACACTGACATATTTACTTTCCAGTTTTATCAACAGATATACACAGGTTATAGAAATCGCGCAAAAATTCTTGTCACTCAAGTATTTCAAAAAAAAAATTGACAGATCCCACGTACGGTAGGAATCGATGATATGCGAAGCACAAATGAGAAATACTAATTTGTCACTTTAAAATCAGCGCAACGTTACGAGGTGAAGGTAAATGATGCCGCACATGATCTCCGTGTCATGATTATCATATTTGGATGTGCCGCTAACCTTCATCATCTATTCACGTCACGTGATACCAACTTTAGTATATGTGGAGCTAGCGAAACGGCCGCGAGCACCCTACGAGCGTGGTATGTTGTCATGTTCTTACATTACACGTGCGTCAAGATTATCATGTTTGCGCCAGTCATGTTTAAAAAGAATGGGTAACAATTTAGAGCACTTGGTACTCTACTATGGGAGAGCATATAGCCGTCCCGTGGGTCTTGTAAGGAGGTGGAGAAACAATATATGGAAAATGAGTGCACAAGTCATATATTAGGGGCGAAGCTTCTTAAAGCGGCACCCGTTCGTCCCTCGTAGTATTGCGTAACATGTCCGACGCTTTGACCTGAAAGGTGGTGCCGGTGAGAGATTTCTCCTGTGCGTTGTTGAACAATAAAAAAATTCGCAGCGTGCGCGTTAAACAAAAGCTGAATTCTCCTGTGTCTCATTCCCCATTAGCAGCCATTGGCATGTACATTGAGCACTATCTGACAAGAAAGGGTTGCTACGTTATACTCGCTGGGCGTAACCTTCTTGGTTTTAGAAATGTTTAGCGAGTGTTTGGCCGCAGTGCCATGAATACAGTGAACTAGTATATACCATGAACTCGAGGTGGTTAAAGGTAGAAAGGAAACATGAAGTGCAACCTGTAAGGAAGTGTGCGTGTGCCACCTCTCATTTAGTCCTTGAAATGTCCGTTGAATGGCGGTGCTTCTATATGCAGAATATATGTTGAAAAGATGTGAGATGGTGGTACTTGGAGTGTTGACTAGATGGACGAACGGATACACAGACAGATGCAAGGACGGACGCACGGATGGCTGCACGGACGGATGGACGCATGGACGGACGCAGGGACGAATGCATGGACGAACGCAGGGATGGACGCACGGATGATCGTGCGGAAGCACGAACAAACGCACGCACGGACGGGCTGATGGACGCACGGACGCTCACACAGACGGACGCATAGACGGACTGAAGCAAGAACAAATGGACGGACGAATGCTTCGCCCCACTCTCCATCATTCACTCCGTGGATTTGCTGCCATTTTCTTCTCATCCATTGACGTCACGTAACACCAATTTGGTATATATGCGGGGCTACCAAAACAGCCGCGAGCGCATCATGAAGGGCCCAACATACTCCAAGGTAGCGTTGACGCACGTGTATGCTGGGCACACAGCCACGCTTTACGTCAGCAAAACGCGAGCACTCTATAGTCTGACGCCAATCGCGACTTGCGTCTGTCGGCGCGGCCCGACGGCAACCGGTGCGAAATGCGGCATGCTGCTTTTCGCGCCGATGTGTTACCCAGACAACACTACCTCTCTCTCTTTTCGGGACGGAGGGACGCCGGACGTGCTGAAATGCGCATGCGTCAAAGCAACGCAGCGTGGCGTGTGCAGGCGAGTATATGGCAGGTCTGACGCCTGGCGTGGCAATGCCGGTGTGACGCGTTAAAATAAACGCCAGCGAGCACGCGCACCGCGACACGTCGAAATGTATTGGCGTCTTGACTGTGACTTCTAGTCATGTTCTCACATGACACGCATCTCATAATTATCATGTTTGCACCAGTCACATACCTTCGTCATTCATTGGCGTCATGTAATACCATATTTGGCATATGTGAAGCTATAGTGAAACGGCCGTGAGCGCATTATCAGTGTGGCATGTATTCATGTTGTTGCATGGCATGCATGTCATGATTATCATGTTTGAATGTGCCATTTACCTTAATTATCCGTTCGCGTCCCGTAATATCAAATTGCGTATATGTGAAGCGAGTGGAGTGGCCGCGAGTGCATCATCAGTGTGGCATGTAGTCATGTTGTTACATGACACGCATCTCATGTTTATCATGTTTTCACCAGTGTTATACCTTCGTCATCCATTCACGTCCCGTAGTACCAAATTTGGTAGAAGTGAAGCTAGCGAAACGGCCGCCAGCGCATCATGAGCATGGCATGTAGTCATGTTGTTACACGACACGCATTTATGTTTAACATGTTTGCACCAGTAACATACGTTCAATATCCATTTACCTACTGTAATACCAAATTTGGTATATGTGACGCTAGCGAAACGGCCGCGAGCGTATCATGATCGTGGCATGTAGTCATGTTGTTACATGACACGCATGTCATAATCTTTATGTTAGAGTCTGTCGTTTGTGTTCGCCCTGCAATCATGCCATACCATACCAGTTTTGCAACATGCCATGTGAACGATAGCACCGCAAGAGCTGCAGGACCATGAAATGTAAATCATGACATTCATGACATACATGTCATGATTTTCATGTTATGACTAGTCAAATATGTTTTTCAGACAGTCATGTTATGTCATACCAAGTTTGTATCTATACCATTACTAAAACTGCCAGGAGAGCTTGAAGCCGTAGGCTAGATAGATAGATAGATAGATAGATAGATAGATAGATAGATAGATAGATAGATAGATAGATACGCTCAAATTTGCCGAAGTTCGCTAGGAAACGCTTCGAATTATTAACTGTTTTTTGCACGTATTAATGATGTATGATAATATTTCATCTCTTTGTTCAAGGTCTGAGTGGGTGCAGTCGAGTGTTGAGGTCCCGTCAGGCAGAGCACACGTGTCTTTTGCCCTTGCCTCTGAGACACGCGCTTATTTGAACTAAAGAGCTGATTTATTGATTGATTCTTAGATGGGGAAACCGAAGAATAACGTTGCTTTAATTACATCAACATCAGGGATCATCGAGGCAGCGGGAACAGAACTACAGCCGAAAGGAAGGCTGATGTTTGAAAAATACGGATAAACGTATTCACGGTAATATCCACCTATATTCACTGCAGCTTTTTTATTGTCATGTGTTTGAGATGACACGATTCGGGACGGCTTTATGCTCTCCCATAGTAGAGTACGAAGTACTCTAAATTGTTACCCACTTCTTTACCCCCCCCCCCCCCCCACATCGTGTTTGAGATGCAACGATTCGGGACGGCTTCATGCTCTCCCATAGTAGAGTACGAAGTACTCTAAATTGCAAACAAAATTTTCTTAACACACTGAAACTTATTGGCAGTCACGTGCTGAGGCCCGCGGGACGGCTTTGAGCTCTCGAGTACCAAGTGCTCTAAACCGTTAGCCACTTTTTCTAAACACACCTCGTTTAATGCGTACCCAAAACAAGTGCATGTCGGAGACCAAGATTTAAGAGTAAGCACCCCAGCTTAAGCGTGGTTGTGGTTGTTGACACGACTTAATATTTCATGCCCTTGGATAGCTGCGGTGAATGTAGGGGGAGAGACGGGATTAAAAAAGAACAAAAACAGAAATAAAGGGAGGGGGCACAAATATTAGTGCGGAACGCGTGACCCGGCGCTAACAGGCCACACAGTTCCGTATCGTGACCTGTAGTTTTGGGGGCACTGTACTGATTGGACAGTTGTGGCTTGGGGCAGACTGTTGTTGTATAACGCCATATTAGGCTAGGTGTAATGTGGTAGTATGGTAAAGCATAATGGTAGAAAGAGGTATGGAATAAAGGCATACGAGCCTGGCGCGCCAACTTCCGGCTACGTCCCTGTATGGGTCACATATAGTAATTAGAAGAGTTAAAAAAATGGCAGATCCCACGTGCAGTGGGAAAGGATGATATGCGAAGCATTAATGAGAAATATCGATATGTCACTTAATATCAGCACAACGTTACGAGGTGGAGGTAAATGATGCCGTACATGACTTTCGTGTCATGACTATCATGTTTGGATGTGTCGTTTATCTTCGTCATCTATTCACGTCACGTGATACCAAATTTAGTATATGCGGAGCTAGCGAGACGGCTGCGAGCACGGTTGGAGCGTGGTATGTTGTCATATTCTTGCATGACACTCGTGTTAGGATTATCGTGCTTACTACAGTCGTATACCTTCATCATCTATTGACTTCACGTAACACAAAATTTGGTATATGTGGAGCTAGCAAAACAACCGCGAACGCATCGTGAAGGGCCCAATATATTCCAATGTAGCGGTGACGTGCACGCACGCTATGCACAGCGACGCTACGTTAGCAAAGCGCGAACACTCTATAGTGGACTCTTCACTCGACCGTGGAGCGGAACGGACGTGTTTTTCCATCGCTCCTCCCGGTCCTTTGACGCTCCCACGGGTTTTAGGGGCGAAACTCCTTATAGCGGCACTCGTTCGTCCCTCGTAGTCTGTAACAAGTATAACATTTTGACCTCCAAGGTGGTGCCGGTGAGATACTTCTTCTGTGCGTTGTTGAACAATAAAATATAGTGCTCAATGTACATGTATTGGCTGCTAATGGGGAATGAGAGACAGGAGCATTTGGCTTTTAGTTAACGCGCAGGCTGCGATCACCATTAGCAGCCAGTGGCATGTACATTGAGCACTATCTGACAAGAAAGGGTTGCTACGTTATACTCGCTGGGTGTAACCTGTTTAGCTTTAGAAAGGTTTAGCGAGCGTTGAGCCGCAGTGCCATGAATACAATCAACTTGTACATACCCTGAATGAACTCGAGGTGGTTAAAAATGGGAAGTAGATGCGAAGCGCAAGCCGTAAGAAAGTAAAAGCCGAATTCTCCGCCTCTCATTTCCCATTAGCAGCCATTGGCATGTACATTGAGCACGATCTGACTGAAAACTTTGCTACGTCATACTCGCTGGGCGTAACCTCCTTGGTTTTGGAAAGGTTTAGCGAGCGTTCGGCCGCAGTGCCATGAATACAGTGAACTGGTATATACCATGAACTCGAGGTGGTTAAAGGTGGGAAGTGGACCCGAAGCGCAAGCTGTGAGAAAGTGTGCGTGTGCCACCTCTCGTTTAGTCCTTGGAATGTCCTCTGGATGGCGGTGCTTCTATATGGGGAATATATGATGAAAAGATGCGAGATGGTGGTACTTGGAGTGTTGAATAGATGGAGGAACGGACACATAGACAGATGCATGGATGGACGCATGAACGGACGCAGGGGCGGCTGCATGGACGAACACAGGGACAGACGCACGAACAGACGCACGCACGGACGGGCTGATGGACGCATGGACGGTCACACTGATGGGCGCATGGATGGATCGAAGCAAGAATGAATGGAAGGACGAATTCTTCGCCCCACTCTCCATCATTCACTCCGTGGATATGCTGCGAATTTTTTTTTGTCCACGGCGCTCTCGTTGAACAGACCTACTTTGGACTTTCCGATGAGGACTTTCACAGCCGAGACTGTTTAAAGTGTTTCGAAACGTGAAAGTGCTCTTCTCAACAACGTTCTGAGCCCTACCTTCAGAAATTGCAGCAGTGTTCACCATGGAAGTGGTGGAAGTCGAAGGAACTGAGATCGCCCCTGAAGACGCCACCCTCGAAGCCGGATGGATCTAAAGCCACCAAAACAAGCAATGCAAGCATGCATCGAACGCTCCGGCTTCGCCAACTGGCCAGGGAAGCGCGTCCGATACCCCATTGCTGAACGGATCTGCCCAGCGTCTCCCTCGCAAACCCAGGCAACCGCGTCTACCAGATGATCACGTAAAAGTTGTGATTCGCCCGAGGGACGGCCTCTATCTCTCTAAAGTGGGGGAAGTACAACTGCGCGATGCTATTCTACGCGAAGTGGATATGCACGCAACGCTACTGAAGAGGACATTTACCGCACATGCGTTGAAGCTAATCTCATCGTAGTAAACACACTTCATCTATCCAACGCAGAAATCTATAGTCGGATCTCCAAACTACAGGTGGAAAACTGAAACCTATGACGTTCGAGCCTAGTTACTTCCCCTGAGAAGACAGCAAAGGGAGTGATCCACAATATCCCCCCCCCCTACGTCTCTCCTGAGTACATCTCAGCAAGTCTTGTTAATGACCGCAACCCCACGATACTACAAGTTCGCCGAATGGGAAAGACAAACACGGTACTCATTGTATTCGATGGCGACCAAGTCCTTATTCATGTCTACTATCGAGGAGCCGAATACAAACGTTACCTACATAAGAAGCGCACCGAAGTCTGCGACGAATGCGGGGCAGTCGGCCACCGCTCGGATGTCTGCCCCAAACCAAATGCCATAATCTGCACGCTCTGTGGCACGGCCAACTCTGCTACTGCTCATCCATGCACCCTTAAGTGTCTTCTGTGCGGCCAAGCCCACCAGACAGGTGACAAAACCTGTCCTCAACGCTACCAGACACCTCGCCTTCTCATTTATCGCCGCCAAGAAAAAGCTAAGCTCCAACAACAACAGTACCTCTCAACCATGAATTCCACGCAAGATGCGCATCCGGAACGCCAAGACGTGAAGCCTAGCGACACCCGCTCCCGCAGTTCCAGTCCAACCTTGAAGCGTCGTGGCTCACGCAGACGATGAAAGCAGCGACGCAAGAATGAGCCTGCAGGAGCTCCTATTGGGATTTGCGGCACCCGAGGCTTCGGATGGTCCCCACCATCAGCAGCGGCAACCCAGTCTCACCCTCGCCCTCTCCTACGGTAAGTTGGGCTAGCATTGCCTCCCAACCTGCTCCTATACATAATACAGCGCCTACAAGTACACACACGAGCACACTTAATAAGGAAACCATGTTAAGTACTGTCACACTGGAGCTGCGTTCACTCCGTACGTTAGTACAAGAACTTCGCGTTGAAAACGCTTCTCTTCGGAAACAACTTGCCCAGCAACCTCCGTCCTCTTCTTTGCTTCACTCTGCTGACCTCCACGCCAATACCGCCCCCACCCCCCTACCCCCTAAACGAAAGGCTCCAGACACAGAAGAACCAGCCACACCATCGTCGCAACCATCTACCGCCTCAACACCCGTTTTGCCTGTAGAATCTGTACCGCAGCAGCAAATCCACGAGACAATTCAAACCTTACTTGAACGGCAGTTACCGATAATGCTTGAACAGACCATCGCGCAAACGCTAGAGCGATCCCTCGATTCAATCCTCACAGCAAAGTTAGAGCACCAACTCACCTTAACGCTCGACGGAAAGCTGGAAGCCCGAGCGACAATTATCCAGAACAACCTTGAAGCCACACTTTCGAGTCTTCTTGCCAGCTACAATAGCAGAGTCACGGAGCTTGAGCGGTGTACACATCGCTCTCGCTCACACTCTTATCAGAAGCCTTATGGTCGCATTAACCAAGATGGCCGTGAGTAATCCACCCACTCAGTACAGCATCTGGCAGTGGAACTGCCGTAGCTACCGCCGTAAGAGGAGCGTGGCTACAACAATATCTATCGACACTCAAAGAAACAGATACACCAGATATTATTGCTTTACAGGAATCGCGCGGACAGGCTAAGCTGGTCGGATAGGCCTCCTTTACGGCTGCTCAAGCCCCTGACAGTCTCGAAGTCCTTACCACCCTCGTGAAACGAAATATCCCTGTAATTCAGCACCCCTCGCTCTCTGATACAGTGCCACACATTATATTGGAAATGCTCTCTTCATCTCGCCGGACATCCACCAGTATGTTCTTGGTCAATGTTTACAGCAGCCCACGACAACCACATCGCTTTCACAAGCTCCTGTCTTATGTCAAGAAGTTGGCAAGAATTTCCCCCCTCCTCATGGTAGGGGATTTTAACGCTCCCTCACCCGCTTGGGGCTACATTCACGACAACAGAAAAGGGCGAATGTTGTGGCAAGACACCCACAATCTTGGCTACAACCTTATCACAGACCCGGCACACCCTACGCGGTTGGGCAACAGCGTTGCCAGAGACACCACTCCTGACTTCACTTTCACTGCGAACATTACGCATGCAGAGTAATCCAACCTTCATGAACATCTAGGCAGCGACCACTACATTATACAAATGATCGTCAAGGCTGGCCCGCAGCGCAGGAAATCCAAACAGCCTGCCCTCGTTGACTGGGATGTCTTCCGCGAATAGCGGGCAACGGCCCCTTCAGAATCTGTGACCTTGGGCGACCAAAGGACAGCTTCCTTACTACGAGACGTTAAGCGTGCTACCAAGACTCCACCAGAAGACGCCGTAGGCGACACGGTAGGCACCAAGCTGCTGCACTCGTGGGAGGCCCTCGCTGGTCTGCGCAAGCGCTATAACTCCAACAAATTGAACCGCTCATTACGCAAATGCATTGCTATATTAACGCGTCGAATTGAAGATTACGCTCTTCAACTCTCCCACCAGAACTGGAATCAGCTTTGTAACGTTATGGAACGCTTACCTAACGTGCCCAAAACGTGGAATATTCTTCGTCGTATGATAGAACCAACATCAACAAAAACTGCTCAGCGCCACTCCTTATACCGCTCTGCACAATTATCCAGGTACCAATGAAGACCTTATCCGAGACCTATCTAGTTGGTACATTGTCAGTGCTACTTCGGTTGATCTCCCATGGTACAATGGGGTGGATAATCCAGCCCTCGATTCCCAGATTACAAAAACGGAAGTGAGGTCCGCCGTTTCACAACTGAGACCCCAATCAGCGCCTTGCCCGGATAAAATTACGAATAAAATCTTACGAAACCTTAACGAAGAATCACTTGAAACGCTCACATCTTATCTGCAAATGGTTTGGGAGTCGGGAGAAATACCAACAACATGGAAAACCGCCACAGTCATTCTGATACCGAAACCAGGAAAACCACTCACTATCGAGAACCTTCGGCCGATATCTCTCACATCTTGCGTCGGCAAGGTACTCGAGCATGTTATTCACCCTGAACTACAAAGGTACGTGGAAGAACATGCCCTCTACCCGCATACAATGTTTGGATTCCACCCTAAACTTTCGACACAAGACGTGATGCTGCAACTGAAGAGTCACATTCTCGACGGTGAAGACGGCTCCCGGTATGGGACACGTACTATTCTGGGGCTAGACCTTGCCAAGGCATTTGACAATGTGCTACATTCATCTATTCTTGACGCCCTCGCCACGCTCAACGTAGGTGCCCGTGCCTACGGCTACATCCACAACTTTTTAACGGAAAGGACAGCCACACTTTCGGTCAACGATTTGCCTGCACCTTCCATCACTCTTGGTGGGAAAGGGACACCACAGGGGTCGGTCCTCTCTCCATTCCTTTTCAACCTGGCCATGCTTCACCTTCCGCCACTTCTAGAAGATATCTCCCACCTTCACCACAGCATATACGCGGACGATGTCACCTTGTGGATTGCCAGAGGTAGTGACGAAGAGATACAAGATACACTTCAATTGGCGATTGATAGAATCACAACTTACGCTGAACAACGAGGATTGTCCTGCTCGCCCCAACAGTCAGAGTTACTCGTCTATCGACCTAGATCTCCCTACAACAGAGACCTTCCCACGATAAATCTGCATGTGCAACATCACCTTATACGAACAGTCCCTACCATTTGCGTATTGGGCTTCCGCATTCAGCAGAACGGCGGCAATTCGGAAACAATGCAACTACTACACCATCATGTCTATCAGACTACTAGGCTCATCTCCCGCATCGCCAATAAACAGCACCGCATGAAAGAGGCCAATCTCATACGACAGGTTACCGTCTTCTCCATAAGCAGAATCCTTTACGTTGCTCCATTTATGAAACTTACGCTCACCGACAAGAAAAGAGAGAGAGAGATAAAGATGCAAGGAAAGACAGGGAGGTTAACCAGACGCACATCCGGTTTGCTACCCTGCACTGGGGAAGGGATAAAGGGGAGAAAAAAACAAGACAAGAAAAAGCTAAACATAATGATCAGGCGCTGCTACAAGTGCGCGCTGCATCTCCCCATGTCTACGCCCAATGCGAAACTCAATGACCTAAGACTTCACAATACTATAGACGAATTCATTGAAGCCCAACGTATATCGCACTATGAACGATTAGGCCAAACTCCTACAGGACGTCATCTTATGTGCGCACTCGGCATACCTTACGTCTCCCAGTTTGGCCAGAAACTCCAAATTTCTTCGGACATTCGCGACACTTCCGTGATTCCCCCCATACCACGCAATATGCACCCTGAATATAACGTGCAAAGACGAGTAGACCGCGCCAAGCAACTAGGTAAGCGTTACGCGAAAGCCACGTACGTGGCGTATGCAGACGCAGCGGAATATCCTACGCATCGGGCCGTGGCCCTCGCTGTCGCCACCGGGCCGCAGTACATAATTACCGCTACTGGCACCATTCGCGCAAACAAACCCGAAGTAGGCGAAGAAGCAGCCATCGCTTTCGCCTACGCTTCAACCCAAGCACCCTGCATTATCAGCAAGTCCAAGACTGCCATCCGCAACTTCACCAAAAATTTGATCTCCCAACCGGCGCTCCGAATTCTCACAAGTACACCTTTGTTACATCGTCGCCGCGTTGAGATCATCTGGACTTCGGGCCACTCGGGGCTCGCGGGGAACGAACACGCTCATGACGCCGCCCGAGCTCTCGTTCACCGGGCGCGTCATCCAACAGAGCACCACCCCTCGCGACATGACGCGGCTGAGCGAGAGATGATGGTCTCCTCGTTTCGCGACAATGCAAGGGACAGAATGGTTACCTTTGGAGAAATCCTAATGTATTACCGCAAGGCCAGACTTAAATACCCACCACCAGACCAGTGCCTTGGTAAGCAGCAGTCCACTACCTGGCGTCTATTACAGACACGCACTTTCCCCTGTCCGTCACTGTACAGCCGTATTTACCCCGATATTCACACATCACAATGCAAAACGTGCGGTGCACCTAACGCTGAGCTTGACCATATTATATGGGTCTGCCCCGAAGCTACTCACTCAATTAAACACGGCACGAACCCTACATTCACAATCACCACGGCCGAGCAGTGGGAGGCTTTGCTGCTCAGCACATGCCCGGAGGACCAGCTCTGGGCTGTCCGGCTGGCCGAAGACACCGCCAGGATTCAAGGCCTGGCCGCCGCCTGAGGAAGGGGGCTACTGAGGGGCCCGTCTCCCGGCCACCCGCCACCTTTGACCCCAGCGAGTACACTTGAATAAAGTTTCCCCCCCCCTCTCTCTCTCTTAACAACTTTCTGGTCACCACGCATGGCTGATGCACCGGCATCTCCGTGACACCGCACCAACGCCGCTGCAACTTTCGGCGCTTGGTGCGAACGCCGAGCGCGTTGCAGTGACATTCGGTGTGTGCCTGATCTACACTGCTTAGGCATGGATTCTCCGGTTTCTACCATCGAATCAGCAGCAATGGATGCTGCAGACACCAACAAATATCCAGTGGTTGTGGACGATGGTTCTTGGTTCACTGCTACCCGCCGACGCAAGCCAAAGACCGCAACGAATTACGCACCCGAGCCCTTGCCTGCCAAAAATCAAGTGACCCCGCGGCCGCCACCCCTACCTGTGGATGACTTCAAGGTGATTTTCCGACCACGAGGAGGCCTTGGCCTTAGTGAATGGGCACATCACGTGTTGGCACCCGCCATCTGCAAGACTGCTGGGCTGCCAGGAGAAACATTCAACAAGCTCCTTTTTCGCACCCAAGCGGAACGCAAAATAGCCATCGCAAGCACACCAGACGAAACTATTGCTACAAAGTTGCAAGCCGTGACTGCACTAAGTCTAAGATCACAGATATATGGAATGCAAGCTTACGAGCCGCTCCTGACAATTCTTGTAAGGGAGTAATCATCGGCCCCGAGAAGAATAGTTCACCCACCGGGTTCGCTCAACAACATCTACGCACCCGATGCTGAAGTCTTGCACGCCCGAATGATGGGATCCACAAACACGGCGTTGATAACTTTTGCAGGCCTTCAAGTTCCACGTTATGTTTACTACTACCGTGCGGAATACTGATGCTACATTCACAGAGCTCGCAAACAAGTTTGCACAATCTGCCTTGCACTAGGACATCGGGCAGACGTATGTCGAACCCCGACAAAACGCCGATGCCAAGCATGTGGAGTTGAGACACCAGCGCTGGAGCAGAGCTGTGCAACTCAATGCTTCCACTGCAAAGGTGACCACCCAGCTATGCACCCCAAATGTCCTGCGAGAGAACATAAACCTCCAAACAAGCATTACGTCAAGAAAGCACTGGAGGCGAACGCGTTAGCACCACCACCTACATCATCACCCAAGGGACACCAGCCCAGGTCCAGAACGAGGCGCAGCCGATTCAAGAGCAGAGGGAAATATCGGGACAGGGCCTTAGAATCCTTAAACAACACGCCAGGAACCGCATCCAAAACCAGCACCACCACCCTGGGACTGATCCCCCAAAAGAACAGAGTTGCGAGTGCGGAGAGATCAGAATCGCCACCAGCCAAGAAGCCAGCGCCCGCTGGACAGACGCCTCTGGCTAAGGTGAGTTGGGCAGCGAGGCCTTCCAGCCTGAAATTTTCTTGACCTAATTCCTCCCATCCGCCCTCATCACACAACCACCCCAACGTATCTCTCAGACCTAACGCACATAACTGCACTAAGCAAGAGCTGCAAGATGCCCTCACAAAACTGAGAGACTCGCTTAAGGCCGAAGTAACCAGCATGATCACTTAGGCAATTAATGATTTCCATGCAGGACTTAGGGATATGTTAAAAGCCCATACCCAAGCACTTGTAACAGAGCTAATGCAGCACATACAGGAAAGCTTCGCGTCATTTAGTACAGGGCCCCAAGACTCATTGCCACTAGCTACAAACCCCAAAAGTATGACCAAACGACCCCACCCTTACATCCGCCCATCACTTTTAACTCAGGACACAGTCCAAAAAGAGCAATATGGGCTCCCCTAGTCCTGCCTTCACCATGTGGATGTAGAACTGCAGGGGGTTTTGACTAAAGAGGAGCTCCCTGCAACAGTACACTGCCACTTTCGAGCACCCTCCAGATATCGTGGCTCTGCTGGAGACGCACTGCACACTTACCCTCTCGGGCTTCCAAACATACACAGATCAACAAACGCCATCACTTGTCGCAATACTCGTATCCAAACACTCGACAACTATAAAACACACTGACGTCATCCATTCCACATGTGCTTGTTGAAATTATTCCTCAGAAACGCAGTCAGCAGAGCTTGTTTATACTAAACCTCTATAGCTCCCCTAAATTTAAGAGGGACGACTTTGGGTACCTTATAGCGGAAACGTGCAAGCTAGGGGAACAAGTTGTAGTGGTTGGTGATTTTAACGCCCCACACACGTCATGGGGATATCTATCGGCCACGCGTAAAGGTACCAAATTAGAACGCCTCATCTGCACTAACAGATTTACACTGCTCACAGATCCGCAAGAGCCAACCAGAATTGGAACCAGCGCAACCAGAGATACGTGCCCTGACCTAACATTTGTAAGGGGACTAAGCAGTTATAAATGGTCAAATCTACATGAAACGTTAGGCAGTGATCATTGCATCATTTCCACTACACTGCACATCTCCAACCCCGTGCTCTAGAGCGGAAGGTCGGTCTTACTAATTGGGATACATTTAGAAAACAACACGCTCAGACTGACAACAATGGGAGACCTTTAAATGAATGGCTACAGTGCTTCCAAGCTGACCTTGATAAAGCGACCAAGAGGATAAGCACTACGATCGCAATTACAGATGTCGACAGGCACCTTCTACACCTGTGGGAAGCACGCAGAAGCCTCATAAAACGCTGGCGTAGGCAGAGACACAATTGCAAGCTTAAACTTCACATTGCTCAACTCACGTTGGAAGCCGAACAATACGCCACAGAGCTCACGAGGAACAATTGACACAACTTTTGTAAGTCACTTAATGGAACACTAAGCACTGCGCGCACGTGGGCCACACTAAGAGCCCTTGTTGATCCGAAAAGTACCAAGTCCTACATGAGCAGTATCATCCAAACACTTCTTCTAAGCAGGATGTGGACGACAACAGCATTTTACAGACGCGTCAAGTAAAATACATCGCTGCAGGCCCTCAGCCAAAATATAAAAACTACCCATATACAGAGTCAACACCGCTGGATGCGGATATCACTGTGTGCGAAGTTCAAGCTTCCCTTCTGAGTACCAAGCGCAACACAGCGCCAGGGAAAGACAGCATCCAATACTCTTTCAAACGAAACCTTAACGACGAAGATCTAGAACAGCTCACAGATTTTTACAACACTCACTGGAAATCCGGAACGTTACCCCAGGAATGGAGACATGCCGAAATAGAACTAATTCCTATGTCCGGCAAACCCCTAGAGCTTGTACACCTGCGACCAATCTCGTTGACGTCTTGCCTCGGTAAATTAATGGAGCATGTCGTCCTCCAAAGACTGCAACCATATCTTGAGGCCCAGGGATTTTTTCCGGAAACACTGTTTGGGTACCGGGCCCATCTTTCCACGCAAGACGTACTTCTCCAACTAAAAGAGGAAGTAATGGACAGGCGCAGTTCTACGCAAACTAGAGCTGTGCTTGCCTTGGACATCCGCGGTGCGTTTGACAACGTCTCGCATGACCTAGTACTGGAGAATCTCGCGTCAATATGCTGCGGACGACGAGTTTACGACTATGTGAAAGCATTCGTAACAAACAGGACGGCAACCATAGTATTAGGCTCTCTTCGCAGTGACATCATTAAGCTCGCGGGTAAAGGCACACCACGAGGATCAGTGTTATCCCCGACACTCTTCAATATCGCCATGGTTAAGTTACCCGCCTATACTCGCCACCATTCCAATGTCTGCGACATGCTTTATACGTGGACGACGACACTATATGGGCGACCAAAGGCTCAGACGGACAAATACAATATGCCCTCCAAAAAGCAGTAAATACAGTTCAAGCATACGCACGAGCAGGTGGTCTAACGTGCTCTGCAAATAAGTCGAAACTTCTACTCATTCGTCGTCCCCAGCGAAAGCCCGACAACAGCCCGCAAATCACAGTCACCTTAGAGGTCCAACGTAATTCCCTGCGTACAGAAACTCCGCGTCCTGGCCTTCATATACAAGCTGATCTCAAGGCAACGCACACCATGAAAATATTAGAACAGCAAGTTTCTCAAATTACGCATATGATCCACCGCATCACCAACCGAAGAGATGGACTTCAGAAACAAGACATTCTACGTATAGTTAATGTCTGCATAGTAAGTCGCATCACCTACCACGTGCCTTATCAAGCCCTAACACTTGAACAACAGAGAAGACTGGACATTTTCCCCCGTATAGCCGTCAAGGCGGCGCTTGGACTACCTACGTACGCATCCACCAACCGTCTCCTAGCCAAGGTTGTACACAACAACCTGAGGGAACTAACCGAGTCACAACGTAATTGTCCGCTACGAAGACTCCTCCGCAGCACCCAAGTGGGAGAGCGACTACTTGTCAGGCTAGGGTACCCTCCAAATCGATGAGGATACAGCACACGAGGGAAACAGCTACCCACTGACTTTCAAGCAAGAATTACAGTCGCGCCACTTCCACGCAATATGCACCCTGAGCGCAACGCTCAGCGCCAGCGGACAAGGGCGAAAAACCTCACGCGCCTCATCAATCAGTCTCCTCAAACACTCTCTTATACTGCGATGCCGCTAGACACCATTCCCGCAGTTTTACAGTTGGAGCAGTGGTGAACAATGATCACGACGTAGTAGCCTCAATCAGCGTACCTACAAAGAACATATCCGAAGGCGAAGAGTGTGCCGTCGCTCTGGCGATTTCTCATGCTCCCATAAATCTTCCTGACGCAGATGTTATTCTAATCTTTACAGACTCAATGGATACCTGCCGTGCCTTCACACGGGGTATTGTCTCACAGCACACGCACCGTATTTTGAACACCACATTCCACACGCCACACAAGTTCCGACTTGTCTGGACCCCTGGGCACACCCTCTCCCCGGTCATGACTGCGCGCATGCGCTACCCTCATGTAGCTCATGCAGCTACCCGAGCACTCACTAACCGGGATCCGGAGGAACAGCTGCCCAACCCAGATGAGGAGCACACAAGCACGGAACTTCGAGGATATCGAGAAACTCTCGATTACTATAGACGAGAACGCATTCGGTACCCTCCACCACACCACACGCTCACACGAGAAGATGTAACTGTGGTGCGTCAACTGCAGGCGAACACGCTTCCGAACCTCTATTTCCTCCACATCCCCCATCCCACTTCTTACCTTGACAAATTCCCTGGCTGTGGAGCGGTACCAACGTTAGTTCACGTAACGCTGGAATGTCAGCGTCCGCCAGCCAGACACTCATGTCAACTCCTCCCCTATTCCTATTCTAAAAGATTTGGAGGCCATGCCGCGTCATGAAAGCCCGAGTGGGCCAGCGGGCGCTGGTTCTGCGTGCGTGGGACGCAGCAGCGGCTGTTGAAGCTCTGGACTGAGAGCCCACCCGACATTTTTCTATGCTTGAAATGAAAAGTTTCTCCTCACTCTATAGTCTGACGCCAGGCGCGACGAGCGTCCGTAGGCGCGGCCAACGACAACCGGTGCGAAACGCGACATGCTGCATTTCCTGATACCATAGAGTACATTACTCTATGCCGATGCGTTACCCAGACAATACTGCATTTCCCTCTTTTCGCGACGGAGTGACGCCGGATGCGCTGAAACGCGCATGCGTCAGAGCAACGTAGCGCGGCACGCGCCTGCGAGTATATGGCGGGACCGCGCGCCTGGCGTAGCAACGCCGGCGTAACGCGACGAAATGAACCCCGGCGAGCACGTGCACCACGTCATGTCGAAATGTATTGGGGCCTTGACTGTGGCATGTAGTCACGTTCCCACATGACACACATCACATAATTATTATTTTTGCACCATTCACATACCATCGTCATCCATTGGCGTCACGTAATACCAAATTTGGCATATGTGAAGCTAGCGAAACGAACGGCCACGAGCTCATCATGAGTGTGGCAGGTAGTCATTTTGTTACATAACACGCATGTCGTGATTATCATGTTTGGATTGTCATTTACCTATGTCCGTCCGTTCGTGTCACGTAATACCGAGTTTGGTACATGTGGAAGCTAGCGTAACGGCCGCGAGCGCATAATGAGCGTAGCATGTAGTCATGTTTGTTACAATCACACGCTTCCTCATATTTATCATGTTTGCATCAGTCACATACCTTCGTCATCCATTCAGGTCCCGTAATACCAAATTTGGTATAAGTGAAGCTATCGAAACGGCTGCCAGTGTGTAATGAGCATGGCGTGTAGTCATGTTGTTACATGACACACATTTCATGATAATTATGTTTGCAACCAGTCACATGCTTTCGTCATCTATTCACGTACTGTAATACCAAATTTGGTATATGTGGATGCTAGGGAAACGGCCGCGACCGCATAATGAGCGTGGCATGTAGTCATGCTGTTACATGACACGCACGTCATGATTTTCATATCAGGGTTTGTCGCTTGTGTTCGCCATGCAATCATGCCATGCCCATACCAGTTTTTGCAACATGCGATGTGAATGAAACCACCGCAAGAGCTGCAGGACCTTGAAATGTAAATCATGACATTCATGACGCACACCTAATGATTTTCATGTTATGACTAGTCAAATATGTTCTTCATACAGTCATGTCATGTCATACCAAGTTTGGTATTGATACCATTATCGAAACGGCCAGGAGAGCTGGTGGCTAGATAGATAGATACGCTCAATGTCGCCGAAGTTCGCTAGAAAATGCTTCGCATTAAAAAAAAAAATGGCAGATAACCACGTACAGTGGGAATCAATGAAATGCGAAGTACGAATGAGAATTGTTGATATGTCACTTTAAAATCAGTACAACGTTTCGAGGAAGAGGTAAATGATGCCGGACATGACTTCCCTGTCATGATTATCCTGTTTGGATGTGTCGTTTACCTTGTTCATATATTCACGTCACTTGAAACCAAACGTAGTATATGTGGAGCTAGCCAAACGGCCGCGAGCACGCTGTGTGCGTGGTATGTTGTCATATTCTTGCATGACACGCGTGTCAGGATTATCATGTTTGCACCAGTCATATATTTTCCTCATCCATTGACATCACGTACGTAACACCACCTTTGGTATGTGTGGAGCTAACATACGGCCGCGAGCGCATCATGAAGGGCCAATATACTATAATGTATCGGTGACGTGCACACACGCTGGGCATAGCGATGCTACGTTAGCAAAACGCGAGCACTCGATAGTCTGATGCCAGGCATGGCCAGCGTCGTCGGCGCAGGACGATGGCAACCGGCGCGAAATCCAACATGCCGCATTTCACGCCGATGCATCAAGACAACACTTCGTCTCCCTCTTTTCGTGACGGAGGAACGCCGGACGCACTGAAACGCGCATGCGTCAAGCAACGCAGTGCAGCGCGCGCCGGCGAGTATATGGCAGGACCGGTGCCTAACATGGCAATGCCGGCGTGACCCGACGAAATGAACGCCGGTGAGCACACGCACCACGTCACGTCAAAATGTATTGATGCTTTGACTGTGGCATGTAGTCATGTTGTTTCATGACACGCATTAGTGATTATCATGTTTGCATGTGTCATTTACCTATGTCGTCCGTTCGCATCGCGTAATACCGAGTTTGGAACATATAAAGCTTTTGAAACGGCTGCGAGCGCATCATGAGCGTAGCATGTAGTCATGTTGTTACATGACAAGCATCTCATGATTATCATGTTGCTCCAGTCACATACCTTCGTCATCCATTCACGTACAGTAATATCAAATTTGGTATAATTGACGCTAGCGAAACAGCCACGAGCGCATATGGGCGTGGAATGTAGTCATGTTGTTACATGATACGCAAGTCATTATTTTCATGTTAGGGTCTGTCGCTTGTGTTCGACATGCAATCATGTCATACCATACCAGTTTTGCAACATGCCATGTGAACAAAAGCACCGCAAGAGCTGCAGGACCATGAAATGTAAACCATGACATTCTTGACATACATGTCATGATTTTCATGTTATGAGTAGTCAAATATGTTTTCCAGACAGCCATGTTATGCCTTACTAAGTTTGTATCGATACCATTACAGAGACTGCCAGGAGAGCTTGAAGCCGTAGGCGGCTAGAGAGATAGATAGATAGATAGATAGATAGATAGATAGATAGATAGATAGATAGATAGATAGATAGATAGATAGATAGATAGATAGATAGATATACGCTCAAATTTGCCGAAGTTCACTAAGAAATGCTTCACATTAATAACTGCTTTTTGCACGTATTAATGATGTATGATAATATAT